>CM043363.1:33184418-33486918 GCA_023718395.1 Leucaspius delineatus
TTTGCAGTGTTACGCTATACAATTAAAAGTGCAAAGCGATGTAACATAAATGGAAATAATGAAAAAAACAAAACAAAAACATAAAAACTTTCAAATGGATTGCATTGAGAAATAAAATATTAAAGAACATTCATCATTCACGTACACTGTATTGAAAAATAAATAATGAACATTTTTACAATACAGTTGAGAGGACAGCATTAATTTTTTATTACATATACATTTACATGGTATATTTAGACCACATTATCTTTTTAATGCCAATTATATGTCTTTCCTCAAATAGTGTGGGTTATTTTTTTTAAATCAAAAATCAAAAAGCATTTTTTTTTGCACCCACGCTAAATCTTGTTTTTTTTTATAACTGAATTTAAATTTAAATCCTTGCTTATATTTTCATTTTTACAGATTCAAACTCCCAGATATATCATATCATATTTTTTCTTCTTCTTTTAACCTCTTGTAGATCTGATGTCATAAACCAGTATAGCAACAGTAGCCACGCCCACTAGAGCAGAGATGACCAATCGGATCACAGCTTCAGTGGTATTGCAGCAATGGACATGGACTTCTGAAAAAAATTCAATAAAAAATTCAATAAATAAAAAAAAAACTATAAGAAATGATAAAATAGCTCTTTTCTAAGTCTGAAAGTGAATGGTATAACTGGACAGAAAGGTATAAACGTAGTTATTATGATTTGTTCATGTTATTCTAAGACATCTTGGTCAAATGATAACTTTGTATTAGAAACAGATTGTAAATTAAGTCATTGTTCACTGATTAATGGTGTGATACAGCTCACAAATCTCATATTAAAGGTAGTATTTGTTGAAATAAATAAAGGTATACTGTTATGAGCAATTGGATCTGATGTGACCCTGGACCACAAAACCAGTCACATGGGTCAGTTTCTTTTTAAAATTGAGATTTATAAATAATCTGAAAGCTGAATAAATAAACTTTCCAGTTGATGTATGGCTTGTTGGCATAGGACAATATTTGACCGAGATACAACTATTGAAAATCTGGAATCTGAGGATGCAAAAAAATCAAAACATTGAGAAAATCTCCTTTAAAGTTATCCATATATGTTTGCGATTATGCTGCATTCACTTATAAAAATATTTTTTTTATATATTTACAGTAGGAAATTTACGAAATATCTTCATGGAACATGATCTTTACTTAATATCCTAATGATTTTTGGCATAAAAGAAAAATCGATAATTTTGACCCATAAAATGTATTGTTGGCTATTGCCACAAATATACCCGTGCGACTTGTGACTGGTTTTGTGATCCAGGGTCACATATTAGGGCCAATTATGTGTGACATCATCAAAACCAAACTAGCACGTTTAAACGGTTTAGAGGTGCACTAGCATGTGCACTAGCATGAATAAGATTTGAACATCATATGGACTTTAATGATCATTTTATGGTAATTATTTGTCTTTTTGGGGCTTGACACTAAAATCACCATTAACTTTCACCAAATTGGGAAAAGCAGCTTGGACGTTCTGCAAAATCTGCTATTAAGTGATGAATTGTTATTTTTGGATGAACTATTTAATGTTTACTTCATACAGATCTGTTCTTAGAATCTTAAAAGTTATCGGTCTTGGTAAAATCAACATAATATCTGTGAATAATCTCTAATATCACTGCTAATGTACCTGCACATGTGTGAGTGATGTTGAGAGTATGAGTCTGGTTGCTGATGGGATTGTTCAGACGAGCTGGAAAACATGAGAGAACAGAAAGAAATATGAAAATGTTTTGTAAGAACTTAATAAAATAAGATTGTGAAGGGCAGGACAAATGATGTCTCTACTCACCATAGACAGAAACACTGAATGTTTTTGTTGATCGTTTCGCTCCACTTATCAGTAGTTGATAATCTCCAGTATGTTCAGTTCTGGTGTTTGTGATGGTCAGAGATCCAGTTTGATTGTCCAGCTTCAGTCTGTCTCTGAATCTCTCATCAGGACCATTAAATGTGGAGAAGATTTGCCTTCTTTTGTTCATTTTAGCTATGAAAGACTTTTCAGCTCCAAATATCCACACCATGTCATCGTCTTCATGTATTTCAGTAACATCACTGTGTAGAGACTGTGCACTGTGAAGAAAAGTGCTAAATCTTCCTAATATTAAATTGATTATAAAACATTTGTAATAATTCAATTCTTACATGTTTTGTATGGGTAGGGGAGGGGTAGAATTGGCACCTCACATTATACTGAGGTGAGACGCTAGCAGTTCAGCTTTAACTCAAACTGAAACCAGCGGTGGTTGATTTTCTTCAGAAAGTGGTTTGTCCTGTTCTGTGGGAAACAACATCTTGTGTGTGAGTGACTGGCATTCAGTGCATCTGTGTTTAGATCGTAGCTGAAGGGCTTCTTCCTGTCCTATATTATAAAACCTCACAGTCTTGAGACAAAAAATGCTTCACAGTTTGATGAATCCATCAAAACTGATGTATGAAAACAGTTAAATGAGAATCACAAGTCAGAGGTCAAATATTCAACTGCTTTGATTCCCAGCAAATTTCTTATTGTTATTCTGATCATAAAAATTAAACAATTGAGACATAAACTGAACCACTTATTCACTGACATCTGACGAACAGAAACCAGTCCCTGAACAGAGCAGGGGTCAGTATAAAAAAGCAGCAGTCAGTGTGTGTGTGAAGCGGCTTCTTTAAGTGCTTATCTTAATGGACTGCAGCAGATTTGCCAGTTCTTGCTGTGAGATGTTACTCTACTCTTCCACCTAGGCACTTGCTTACACGTGGTTTGACACCACAAAGATGATCAGCTGTTCCTCTGTCTCCCTTACATTACAGACATTGCAGTTTATTGCTCTGCTCACATCTGCAGTTATCATGATCAAAAATGTTTCATTTATATAGCGGCTTTCCCGAGCTTAAGGACGCTTCACGATAAAGAACAATAACATCAGTCATATAAATCATATGGACAATGAAGGTTAAATAGATTGGAGTGACATGAGTGGATTGTTTAGTGTAAGTTAATAATAATAATCTCATGAACTTTGAGCATATTGCAAGTGGGAAATGTAGTGTGCCAGTAGGCTATAGTCCAGAAAAATGGCATTACAATATAGTCAAGGAGAGATGTAATAAATGCATGGACTAATGATTCAGCATTTTTTGGGCTAACGTATGGACGAAGGGTTAAGAATGATACTCAAATTTGGGAAAACTGATGTAGTTTGTTTTTCTTCAGAAAGTGGTTTGTCCTGTTCTGTGGGCAAAAACATCTTGTGTGTGAGCGTCCTGGCATTCAGTGCATCTGTGTTTAGATCATATGTGAAGGGCTTCTTCCTGTCCTATATTATAAAACCTCACAGTCTTGAGACAAAAACGCTTCACAGTTTGATGAATCCATCAAATGTATGAAAACAGTTAAATGAGAATCACAAGTCAGAGGTCAAATATATCTCTCATATTCAAGCATGCTTTGATTCCCAGCAAATTTCTTAACGTAAATATTCTGATCATACACAAATCAACAACCACAAATAAAATCCTGATGTGACAAAGCTAAATGTGTAGTTTGTTAGTTTGTTGATAATAAAATTCACATATTAAAATGTAGCAATAAATTGAATGTAGGCTAATAATACATACCTTGGGGTAGTAGGGATCACTAATAGTGCGATCACCCCGTCCCTGGCCAAGTGGCTCCTTCTTGGGGCCCGATCCGTTATGAGTCCTCTGCTTAGGCATGATGCTTTCGGATCAGGCCATGTATGCACTGATTCCTGCCGCACTGCTCAGGTGTGTACCAATGGGCACAGGGGTTAGCTCCCCCTGTGCCGTCAAACCTCTGCTACAAAACTAGAAAGAAAGCCTCGAAACAATCTGATTACCCAATGCCGACCACTGCACGGACCACGATTACGAATTAGCGAATCCGAACTGACTATCCTTGAAGTGAACATCAGAGGACTACGGTCCAATATTGGGGATCTTGCCAACTGTTGCTCAGTGAAGAAACCCTCCATAGTCATCATAGTTGAGACCTTCCTTGACTCCACCACTCCAGACGGGGCTGATTCCATCCAGATCCCTGGCTACTCGCTCAACTGTCGCAGAGACCGCACTGGAAAAAACGGTGGTGGTATAGCAGTATACTGTCTAGAAGGAATATCCATCTATCACAATCCAGCTAGAGACCCTGATGACTTTGAGCTTATGTGGTTCACTGTTGCTCTGAAAACCAGGACACTCCTGATAGGTGCTATATACCGCCCCCCAAGTGCCTCTTGTGATATCTTGGACTACCTTGACAAGAACACATTCTCAGTGATGGACGAATATAGAGCACAGTCTGTAATGCTCATAGGCGACTTTAATGTACACCACCATGAGTGGCTGGGCAGTAATATAACAGACACTGCTGGACAGCCTTACAACTCGCCAACTGTCTGGGACTAGATCAGATTGTCAGGGAACCAACTAGAGGAGATAATATTCTAGATCTAGTTCTCTCAGACACACCAGCAACCACTACCACCTTAGCACAAATGGGATCCTCTGACCACAACCCTGTTTTAATACAGCTACAAATCCCAGTCTTCAGAGATAAGCCATACAAGAGAACAGTATGGAGATATGACAAGGCTCACTTCTGGGAAATGAGAGGGTACCTTACTAACATTAACTGGCCCAGTATTCTCAAGGATGAAGATCCTGAAATCATCTGCACAAACTTTACCACCATACTGCGAGATGCCATGGCATTATATATTCCCAACAAGACCATCACCAAAAAGCCCGGGGATAAAGCCTGGTTCAACGCAGAGTGCAGAAGATTAGCCATGAGAAAAAGAAAGCTTTATCACAACATACGGACCTCCGATGACCCGGCTATGAAACGGAAGTTCCTCAAGGCAAGAGCAGCTTTCAATCAAGCTGAAAAGAGGGCAAAAAGGGAGTATTACACCAAATTGAGGAATGATCTTGCAGATAACTCACTAAGCTCAAAAAAATGGTGGGGCATAGTAAATTCACTTTCAGGCAGAAGTGGTTTCACAGACATCCCTGTCATTGAAGACCGGGGTACCACTCACATCAGTGCCAGTGCAAAGGCTAACATCTTCTGCCAAACCTTTGCAAAGAAGTGTACTTTGCTTGATGCATCTGCGCAATCGTTGCCTCAGTGCCAGCAACCAACATCCTCTTTTGCCTATGTGCACTTCAAACCCAAAGACATTAGAAATATTCTTCGCAACCTTGACCCAGCAAAAGCAACGGGACCTGATGAAATACCAACAAAAGTCCTTAGAGAATGTGCAGCAGAATTGGCCAGCCCCCTCAGTCGTCTCTTTCAACTTCTCTTCTCACATGGCGTGTTCCCCAAACAATGGAAAACCACCAGAGTGATACCAATACATAAAAGAGACTCAAAATCAGACCCAACAAATTATCGTCCCATATCCCTCCTCTCAGTCCTTAGCAAAGTGATGGAATCCTCAGTTCATAAACAGCTCCAGGGCTACCTCTTCCGCCATAAACTAATTTCTAATAAACAGTATGGATTTAAACCGAACCACGGCACAGCAGACCTCCTTACAGTTTTGTCACAGACGTGGAACAACATCTTAGACAAAGGAGGTGAGGTGTACATTGTTGCACTAGACATTAAAGGAGCGTTCGACCAGGTTTGGCACAACGGCCTTCTGGATAAGCTTTCTGCTAAAGGCATAACTGGGCCATTACATTCTTGGCTACAGAACTACCTGGAAGGAAGGTCCATCCAGGTCGTGCTCTCTGGTCAGTCCTCATCACCTCAATCAATCAACGCCTCGGTGCCCCAGGGATCCATTCTCGGCCCGCTATTATTCTCCATCTTCATAGATGATGTTGTAGAACAGTGCGATAATAGCATTTTTCTATATGCGGATGATTCCACCATTTACGCCCCGGTAACGACACTTAATGGTCCCAATGTGGCAGCATCCCTAAATAAAGACCTGGAGAATATTCGCAGGTGGGCTGATACCTGGAAGGTCACGTTCGAGCCTAGCAAATGCAAGGCTATGGTTCTGTCGAGAAAGAGGCCTCCATCCTGCCCGGACCTTTTTTTGGGGGCAACCAGAATTGACCTTTTTGAGCAGTTGAATATTCTGGGACTATGTATTGATAAGAAGTTGTTATGGACTAATCACCTGTCAAACATCTGCAAGCGTGCTGGACAGCGTCTTGGAGCTCTGCGTAGGTTGGCCAACAAGCTTGATGTCAAAGGTAGGGCCAATGTCTACAAGGCACAAGTCAGGAGTACCATGGAGTACTCATGCCTTGCCTGGATGAACGCATCACAGACCACCCTTGGGCAGCTTGACAACATCCAAAAAAAGGCACTGAAAATCATTGGGGAGGATGAGGACACTGCCCTAAGGAAATATGCAATCAGCCAGCTCAGCCATCGTAGAACTGTTGCAGCAACAACTGTGCTTTTCAAAATGCACACTGAAAACTGTCCAGAAGATCTCAAAGCTCTGCTACCCCCACCTGATCTCCTTTGCCGAACCACTCGGGGAGCACGACCAAGTCATGCCCTAAAACTCCCCAAGTCCAACACCAAATGCTTGGGGAGGAGTTTTCTTCATTCGGCTGTAACAACTTGGAACTGCCTCCCCTGTACTGTAGTAGGTGAAATCACCTCAAAGAATGTTCAGGCCTTCAAGAAGAGACTAAACAAACACCTCCTTAGCAAAAAAACTGTAACCTCCTGACGCTTAATGCCACTTATCCTATATATCTAGTCCTGAGCAGCTGCAGATCACGATAGGCTCTCGGAACATGAACTGTTAATGCCTGTATCTGCTTAAGCTTAAAAAAAAAAATAATAATAATAAATAATAATAATAATAGTAATAATATCATATAAAATAAACACTTTTTTGTGTTCTGTATACTACTGTCTTTGATTGTGTATGATAACAATGAATCATACTTTCGGATATGAAATTTATATTTAATTAACCTATCTGTAAGCCCCGTCCCCCTTAGTTACTGTTGCTATCTCGGAAAAACAAACAATGGTTGGCCTCCCCCAACGCCTTTGAAGCAACAGAGTTGTTTTACGCAAGTAAATGTGGCTGAGAGGCACTGGACTGGATAGTCAAGATTCCAGCACTGACATGATGGAAAAGGTTAGGCTTCGTTTTTCTTTTGATTACGTGTTTCTCTGTAAAGAATAAGTGCTCCAGCACGGAGCGTGTTCTGTTCATTCATTCACTTCTTCACTAGAAGAAGAAGTGGACATGATGTAGAGCCAGAGCGCTTTTCAGAGAAAACATGAAAATAGAGGAGTTCTACATTATATGGATATTACTCCTCTTCCTCAAAGGTAAGATATTTATTTGTTACACTCTCTTTTTACCAAAACAATAAAAACGAATGACCATTTTGTTTTAGACATTTCCCTGCTGAAATCAGCCGCGAGCCAACCGTTAACCGATCGTGTTAAGTGGGGACATGCTCGTTCAGGAAAATAATTGTACCTGGTTTTCTAGCTTCGTCGCGTGAAGTGAGATAGGCCTACGTAAAAAAAAATAATGTTTCATTGCGCATAAACATGGGTATGCATGAATCTGCTCTGATTTCTGAGAAAGAATGCAATTGCAGAGCTCTTTAATTCATTTATTACTAGTAACAATTTAAATAGAGAGCTCTCTAATCCAATTATTACTAGTAACAATTCCAATTAGGGAGCTCTCTAATTCAGTTGTTACTAGTAAGAATGCAATTGCAGAGCTCTTTAATTCAATTACAGAGCTCTGCAATTATACATATCTTTAATTCGTATTTTTACTAGTAACAATTCATTTGTAGAGCTCTCTAATTGGAATTGTTACTAGTAAGAATTGAATTGTAGAGCTCTCTAATTGAATTCTTACTAGTAAAAATGCAATTACGACGAGTAACACTGGGTACAATTTAAGCTAAAACGGCTTGCCATTTGCCCCTTTGGAAATGGGATGTGAAGGAAGCTTCCCCAGACCCACCCTCATTTGCGACTGAGAAGGGTCTGTTGTCAACCAGGCTAGGCAAGTGTGCCTCTGCTCTGTGTTTAATAATCCTGTTTCCTTTAGATACCTCAGTAGAGCACTAGAAACCCTTGTCTCATTCTGTACAATAGGCTACGAAATAATGCTTATCACTGATAACTTATTAATAATTCCTATGTAACTTCATGATTCTGTAAAATAGATTCTTTCATTTTCAGATTATTTTTTCCATATGAGAAACACTAGGGTCGTTGGATACAAAATTCACTTTATATGGTGTTTCCATATAAATGTGTATTTCCAGCGTGTTGACACAACCACCATACAATAAAATAAATCCATTCACTCCTTTTTTAATCCTCAAAAAGTCTAAACACTATCAATAATCAAAGTTTGGATTTTCTGAGCAATATGATGTCATATTGCTGCTCCGCCCACGACCATGCACTGACTGACTGTCTCGTATTAGCATATTTCCCCCTCAGCCACTCCTATACTGTCTGCCAAGGCAGCAGCACCCCACCCTGCATTTCGATAAACAGCGCCCTCTCCTGGGGCACGAGCCAACTAAACAAGTAAAATACATTTCAAATATTTTCCCCCAAAGATGGTTTCTGTCATTTTAGGCAGTTGTTATCTCAACAACACAAGTTCAAGTGTTTTTTTTTTTTTTTTTTTTAAATAAGTAGGCTACAAATGTTTGTCTAAAATGAAGATAGCAAAAACTTTTTGTTAAACATAGACCATTGCTTTCATCAAAATGCTTATTTCTGCTATTTTTAAACTAAAGCATTTGATTTAAATTTTAGACAAGTGCTGTAGGCCTACTTTATATAAATAAATATAATTATTCCCTTTTACAAAATCAAGCGATTATGTTTATAATTATTGCAAATGTATCTATGTATAAAGACAAAATAATGAGGTTGATCATTGTCTGTCACTGAGAGTTTAGTGTAGTTATTGTGTGTGTTTGTATGCACTGATGCACACCACACACTTTTATTTTTATAAAACTATATACAAAAACAATTTTAAGCTAAAATATCCTATTAAATGTAAATTAAATCCTATGTAAACGAATTCCAAGTTTAACAAATAAAATATACAACAAAATAAACTTTATACAATAAAAAATAAAGCGGATGTCCAAATCTGGTCATTAGTTACGGAACAAATTATGACTTAACTGGTTTACCGGGAGTCATAAACAGACGCACAATCGCATACACTGCATATTTGCGGTTTCACTCGCATACGCAACTAGCACACAAGCGAAGCTAGAAGAATGTAAGAGGTCCCAACTGAAATTCCCATGGTTACTGTAAGAAAAAATTATGTGGACGTCGAAGATCTCAAAAATGAAGTTTATTACAGCATAGCAGTGGCAAGGTACACAAAGCACCTTGGGTTCAGCGGCGTCAGAATGAACCCAGAACATCCAAATCTCAAACCTTTTATCCTGTTACAGTTTTACCACTCTTAATGTAAATGAAGTTGCTCTTGTTGTAACAGCTGTGGTCTGTATGTTAATGAAGTTGAGACACCCCATTGTCTGAGAAGGTTCTCTGTGTCCCACACCCAGTCCCATGCTACAATTGACTACCATTTGTTCAGGATGTGATCAACCTAAATGGTGAATAAACAATATAACTTGACTGCCTTAATTTCTATGATAATTAAGCCATTTTGGGGATGAGCTCATTCTAAAATATATTTAGGAGTGGAATCTGGGTCGAGGCAGACTACAATTTCTTACATTACCAAATAGAAAAGATAGGATTCTAAACACTGCAACACATAATTTCAACTGATTTAAGATCGATTATGTCATTTTGATTTTGATCTGTTTTAAAAGCGTTATTCTATCCTCTTTGTTTTTGTTCCAGATGAATGAAATTCAACCTTGGAGGGGGAATGATGTGTGTGCTTTGTAATGGTGCGATTGCAGGGCTAAAATGAAATGAAATTATGAAAGGCGTGTGACTGTCAGAGGACTCCAAGAGTGTTTAGTTAAAACCAATGTCTCAAACACTGTGGCCGCTTGTGAGGCGCAACATGAAAATATGTTACAAACCTCCCTTAAACTGAGCGAAATACGTGAGAACAGAGTCTAAAACAACACCATTTATTATGATGACACTAAAAAGCAGACTAAGTGCTGGTAATATTAATAATTAAAGAGAGTTTATTGAATAATCTCAGTTGCGCATTTGTCAGAGCTGCACAACTTCAGGAAGTTATGTTATACTAAATAATAACAGCAGGCATTGCAAAAGTAAGGGAAATAGTAAGAAAAAAATTATAAAATGAATAAATGATATATAATGAAATGAATAAAAATGACATATAAATAGATTAATGAACAAATTATGATAAAAGAATTAAACACAACACAAATGTATGTTTGCCCTTTTGAAGCCACACTCAGGTTACTATATTAAAAAAATTGAAATTAGATTCATAGATCCTTCCATGTATAAAAATGCATTGAAAAGATGTGTCCTAAAGTGGTGGAAAATGACAATAAATACATTTTTCGCCCTTTGAATGGGTGATGTCTATCAGGGGTCTGTGAACGTATATAATCGACTTGTTCGTATGAATGCACATACACTGTAAATGAATCAGGATGTGTTGTAAGGTGTTCATTAAGCTGCGTTATCAATGAGACTCATCTGGGTAAATCACTGATGTTCTTCTGCTGTGTGTTTGCATGTGTTACATTATGATTCCAGACATATTTCTCTACCCACAATCTTTATGATCTGTAGATAAAGATTTTCACAGCACTTTTCTGTTGTATTTTTTGTCCCACTATCCCAAAAGTGATTTAAAATTATCTGTTCACTTCTTTTCCAGATGTATCTTGTGTTGATACAGATGAAGTGTCAGTGTTGGAGGGAGATTCAGTCACTCTAAACACTGGTGTTAAAACAAACCAAGAAGAAGATATTAAATGGTATTATAATGACACTCGCATCGCTCAAATCAGTGGAGATCTCAATAAGATCTGTACAGATGTTCAGTGTAATGAAGGCACTGAGAGATTCAGAGACAGACTGAAGCTGGATCATCAGACTGGATCTCTGACCATCACAAACATCAGAACCACAGACTCTGGAGAATATACACCACTGATCATCCGCAGGGTAGAGAATAAGAGTCCAACGACCTTCAACATTACTGTTTGTGGTGAGTGATTCAATGAATTTTTGAAAGTTTGTTATATATGTTTAAATTACATTATATTTGTTTTGTAACAGTGTCATTCAGAACTGCTTTCTGTTTATCTGCATCATTAAACAGAACAGAATGACTGTTCAGAAGGACAAACTAATTTGTATTTCAGTTGTTGATCCATTTAGTTTTATTGGATAGTTTAGTTCTGATGGAGATGACAGCGTCTCGTCGTTCAATCTCTAATCGCCTTCTGTTATCATGTTTAAATGCATTTGTTATTTCATACTCATTGTTTTAGCATAAGCATAAAATGTGAATAATCGCAAGAAAATATTTTAGATGTTCAAAAAGTGCTTCGTAATATTGTATAGGAGGCCAGCTAGTACGAGTTGCGCTTCTCTCGCACAGTAGCCAATGAACGTTCTCAATGGCAATCAGCCTCACATGTTGACAAGACGAACTGTACAAACGCACAGAAAGGAAAACCAAAGTACAAAAACAGTAGGCCTAATAATCTCGAATTAACAGTTTGACAAATGTACAATAGCAAAACATAAGCAAACACAATAATGACATATAGAGAGGAAATGTGTCCTGAAACATAACAAAAATGAAGTAGTTAATATTCTCATATATTAATCCATTATACTGTGTATATTATACATGCACTGCACATATTATACATGTATATCTGTCATGATCCCAGCCTGTGTTCCCCTGTCTGGTGTGATGACTTCTGTGTTACTTTCTGTTTCTTGTGGCATGTTTGTAGTCACTTTGTAGCCCTATTGGTCCACTTTATTGCATTCCTTGTTATCTTATCACCATCTGTATATAAATAGCCCAGTGTTTCAGTCAGTCTTGTCAGTTGTTGTCTCTGCGAGTGTATGTTTAGGATTTTCTGGTTTTGCCGGATGTGTTTGTATTTCCTCGAGTGCCCTGGATTATGTTCCCATGTCACTCTTGTCTGGACTATATGCCTGCCCAAGGTTTGGATAGTGGTGGGCAGATCGAAGCTTCGTGAAACACTGAAACAGCTGAAGCAAATTCTTCAAAAAACACTCTGACACCCGTCTCCACGGTGAACCCTAGTGCTCAGAACAGTGTAAATGCAACAAAAATCCGGGCCAAACGTGCAGAAAAACACCTTTTAAAAATCTATTGCAATTTTTTATTGAAAGTAAAATCTTTCAAAAGCAATTATCTAATCATGTGATAAGATTATCAAGTGTCTATATGTCCTTTTAATAATTGTCAGGGTTTGTTTTGTTTGTTCTATGAGTGGCTCAGCTAAACAGGACAATAAAAGACTATACCATTATTCATTTTAATAATACTAATGTCTAATTAAAACGTCTATAAGTGTATAAAACTGATCAGAGATCAGGGAAAACCCACAGAGACTTGTTCATTGGTTCTCAGTGACTCCTCATGATTCATGGGTTGACACATATCATCGCCCCAAATGGTGAACAATTGAAATTTCAAAGTGTTTCGAAGCAGTTGAAGCCTGAACAATGAAGCCTTGTTTACTGAAATCACGTGACTCTGGCAGTTTGATACACGCTTCGAACCATTGATTTGGACCAAAAGATTTGTAAAGGTTTCGAAGCTTCATGAAGCAGTGTTTTGAAATTGCCATCACTAGGACAATTCATGAGTCACAGGCTGGATTTATTAGGTTTTCTCCTAAATGGTTTCACTTTTGAGCCATTACACACACCCATTGCCCGTGACTAGTTTTGTAGCTGTGGCGCTCACATTTGATGTACATTGCATATGAGGATGTGTGTATCATTTTTTTTTTTTTGCAAATATTTTTTTTTTAAATGTGTTTGAAGGTGTGTGTTTTTTCTTCTTCATTCTAACTTTCTTTTTCCTCCATTCATCATAGCAGGCAGTACTTATGGTATTTTTTTTATTATTATTTTTCTCCCCACTTTGTTTGGTTGCAGGCTGGACTAATTACAATTCCTCACCTAAAGGTTTTTTTTTTTTTTTTTTTTTTTTTTTTTACCTTGTGCCTTATGTTGAAGATTTTATTATTTAGAAAATAAGTAATTTAGCTATATATTTGTACATTATTATTTCCTTTCTGTGTGTGTGTCTTTGGGTTTGACTTTGGAAGCCTAAATGGCCAGAAGGTTGAGGCAACAGAGAATTATATTTCAGTATGTCACCTGGTACAAAGTCTCACCCAAAAATAATCTATAGGAGGTGAACATTTTTTGACAAGGAAGTGTGTATATATGTTACGCTGGACACTGATCTGGAGCGCCTTTTCTGCAGAGGAGGCGTTCGGCTTTGTTTGTGAAATAAAGTCTAATATTTCTGGCATCAAAGATCTCTGAGAAGTGATTTCCCAAAAAGACTGACACCGCAACTCTTTTCGGTTACCACGCTTATTATTTGCCTGTAAGACTTTGGTGCCTACAGCATGTGCCTGTCAGAAATATTGTTATTATTATTTTTAATCTATTTATTTTATTTATTGTACTCTTTAATCTACAATCATGTTTTTCTTTCTTGGGAAATGTACATTGTGTGTGTGTGTGTGTGTGTGTGTGTGTGTGTGTGTGTGTGTGTGTGTGTGTGTGTGTGTGTGTGTGTGTGTATGTGTGTGTGTGTGTGTTTGTGTGTAAAGGAATGTACATTGCACACCATGACAGAATAGTGGATCTTATAGTGAAAGACATATCAAGTAATTTCTCATCTTCAGTAAAAATGTACAAACATTCTTGTGTAAAACCATCTATGTTTCAGAATTGTAATAGCTCTGAAACCTTTTCTCATGTGTCTGCTAATACACCAGATGTGGTTGTGGTTAATGAGGAGATCAGCGAGGTGTTCATTGTGGAGGTTGCATGTACCTTTGACTATAGTATGGAAGAAGCATTTATGACTAAGATTATTAAATATCAACCACTTCTAAACATCATTTCAGAGTTAGGTTATCAGAGCCGACTACTTGTGTTCATATTTGGCAGCTTAGGACACACACACAGGCTGGTTGTAAGAGGGCTTCAACAACTAGGGATGCCCAAAAAGAGGGCTAAACGGCTAGCGAAGTACTGTGCCCTGTCTGCTATTATAGGCAGCAGTCATATCTGGCGGAGACGGTGTTACTTGTATCCATAACAACTGAGTGATGTTAAATATTGTGAAGATCTGCTGTATGCCACTGGTCCGTGATTATGTACATGCATTTGACTGCATCTATAGTATTTGTGTCCCTGTAGATCATTTCTTTTAAGTGGACTTAAATAAATATTTAAAATGTGTGTGTGTGTGTGTGTGTGTGTGTGTGTGTGTGTGTGTGTGTGTGTGTGTGTGTGTGTTTGTGTGTGTGTGTATATATATATATATATATATATATATATATATATATATATATATATAGGCCTACATATACATATACATATAGAAAAGAGAAAATCACATATCAACACCCAGCCAGCAATGACATGTGGGGCCCAGATGAGGGCTTCATGGGCGGCAAATGTGGGCCCCATTATGGGCTTGCACCCGGGATCCACATTGGGGCAAGCCGTGGAAGCCCAGAGCCCCAGACATACTAAAAGTGGGACCTGTAAGGGTACTGCATGGGTCTTAATTGGGCAATTCATGTCAGACCCATTTGGGCCCCACCTGCCCAAATGGGTCTAAAGTGGGCTTGCACCCGGGATCCAACCATGGCTACCCAGATGGGCTTTAAATGGGCTCTGTAAGAGTCTTATGTGGGTCCTAACTGGGCAATTCATGCAAGGCCTATCTAAGCCCAACCATGCCAAATAGTTTAAGGAAACAATCTAAGAAAAACTAAAAATGAGGAATGAATATAAGTCCAAGATAAATACAAGACACTTGACGCTTTGAACTGCAAGAAATATATTGTTAAATTGAACAACAAAAATGATCTTTAAAAAACAATTTAAATGTCATAATGTAACAGGTACCGTAGCAACGGCACCGTGGATAACAGATTAATTCCTGTAAAACAGGAGAGAAACGAGGAGACAGTGTTATCAGTTTCTAGCTTTCTGCAGTAATTTATTTTCTGAATTTTCTTCAGCAATCACATCTCTATTGTTAAGTATCATTGTATGTTTCACATATTATATGTTCAGTGTCTTTTTAACATTACAATGAATTTTCAGTGTCTATGTCAATGCAAAATCCATATTAAAATAAACCTCTTTCCACCAAATGCGTGTTCACTTACTCTTCATGCTTGTATTTTATACTATTTATCAAAATGAAATGTAAAGACAATGGTAATATTCACCAGCTTTTTTTTAGATACTTAGAATCTTCCATTCACAGTTTTTTATCAGTATCATGTTAATACAGTACTGCAAAATCATGCTCAGAACTCATAAAGTGATTAAAGTGTAACTTTTAACCTCGTTTTAAACTGTAAACATTTTTGTATAAACTCATTGAGCAAAAAAACATTTCCAACAGATGATGGGAAACTGACATACAGTGAGCTAAACATATCTGTTAACATTACAAGCTCAAAAAAAATATCTTCATGTACATATATATACACGGGGAAAGTGTGTGTTGAGCTGACTTGATCTCTAGTAACGTTAATGTCTCTCGACCGTTACTCTGTAGGACTTTGCCCTCTCGTTTCAACTCATTTCAAACTAAATCAAAAACAGACCCTAACGAAGCTCATTTCACTAACAGTCAGTGGTGTGCCGTCAGAGCCAGCAGGGCCTTCTCTGCTGGCCCTGTCAAAATATAATTTTTTTTTTTTTCTAAAATTAAATGAATGTGTGTCTGAACATGTCTAAATTCAATTACTGTCTATCAGTACGTTACAATTATATTTCCAGAAAGAATATGGTTATTTTTTTGTGAGTCTGAGCTGGATTTTATATATGTCATCGCCGTGGACCAGCACTAGAAGTATAGCTAGCCTTCCGTTGAAGCTGCCGTTTTCCAATTGATCATAACTTTGACTGACGTGTTTTATCAGCCAATCAAATTGTGATGCGTATGACAGAACGCCCCAGAGGCCCAGCAATGTGTCGACGGCTAGCCCGCGCTGATGTCATCGACATGGGTGGGCAGATACAATACATGTTTGTGTACAATAACAATTTTCAGGAAAAATAACATTACGATGTCCAGAAATAAATTTCATTAGTACATTGTACATTTGTCATTCTAGATCTACCAATTTTGTTAGTACAGAGAATTTCCACGTGAATAAATCCATTGATAACTATACAACTTGTGCCCATGCCCACTTGGCTCATGCCCACTTGGCTCATAAAAATTATATGCAGGACCCATATATGCATTCCCAGTTCAAACCCATGCCCACTCGGCCCATAAATATGCCATTCAAGACCCATATATGTGTTCCCAGATCAAACCCATGCCCACTTGGCCCATAAATATGTCATTCAAGACCCATTTATGTATTCCCAGTTCAAAGCCATGCCCACTTGGCCCATAAAAATTCTATGCAGGACCCATATGTGCATTCCCAGTTCAAACCCATGCCCACTTGGCCCATAAATATGCCATTCAAGACCCATATATGTGTTCCCAGTTCAAACCCATGCCCACTTGGCCCATAAATATGCCATTCAAGACCCATATATGTGTTCCCAGATCAAACCCATGCCCACTTGGCCCATAAATATGTCATGCAAGACCCATATATGTGTTCCCAGATCAAACCCATGCCCACTTGGCCCATGCTTGTCCCTTATGGGGCCCATGTAATCAGCTCATATGGGCTTCCTATGTGGGACTCGTACTACAAAACCTACATGGGACCCGCTGATTTCACCCAGCCAAAGCCCATGCCCACACAGTACCCATGGAACCCGTAGTTAACCCATCTGGGCCCCACGTGTCATTGCTGGCTGGGCATAAGTAAAGTATGTATATATATATATATATATATATATATATATATATATAGATAGATAGATAGATAGATAGATAGATAGATAGATAGATAGATATTTAGCAATTTCACAGTTAATTTGGTTTCTACTGAATTTCTCAAGAGTCAGAAAGAAAATTAACATGCACAATCATTTTCACAGTTATTTCTTGTGGAGTCTCGTCCCCCCCCCCAGTATCCTCCAGCATCTGTTGGTTTGTGTTTCAGGTGTTTCTGCTGCTGAACGAGATGAAGTGAAGAGAAAGTCAGTGAAGAGGGGAGAATCTGTCACTCTGGATCCTGGTGTAAAAAATGAACCAAAGTATATGCTGTGGTCTTTTAATGACACTCTCGTCGCTGAAATCACTGGAGATCAGAGTAAGATCTGTGAAGATGTTCAGTGTAAAGAGAGATTCAGAGACAGACTGAAGCTGGATCATCAGACTGGATCTCTGACTATCACAAACACCAGAAACACAGACTCTGGAGAATATAAACTAGAGATCAACAACAGCAGCTTCAGCATCACTAGGAGCTTCAGTGTTACTGTCATTGGTGAGTATCATTCAATCATTAATTGCAGTTATCTCAGCATAACATGAACTCATCCTTATCATTCCAGATTTCTCGGTTCCCCTTTTCTCTCTCCTCTCAACCCATTATGCCTTTATGTGTTTCTCCTTCCTCTCACCCCGTCATGCCTCTGTTTTCTGGTTGAAAATCTGTTTGTGTGTGGTGTGTTGTCTTCACATCATGGTACACCACACACTATAGGAGCAAAACTCTTAAATCTAGGTTTTATTTGTCCTCATGTTTGTGGTCTCTCACATTTTGAAAATCGTATACGATTTTAAATATCTTTTGGTGTGGCCCCAGCACAAGCTGTTTGGCGCTCAAATGGCCCGATATGTCCCAGGCCCTGGATACATGTCTTCATTATCTTGGACAAAGTTCATTACATGTCTCATACAGCTATCATGAGAAGAGCTGAATAAAATGAGTAATAGTTCAAACTGAACATCTACTAAATGTAACTCTTGATTTAATTAGGTTGTTTGAGCAAATTAATTACAAAACAAGTACCTATTTATTCTCTGGAAGCAGGGCCAAACAAGTAAACACTGTTACTGCATTCCTGACATGGGTCAGACCCTCGCATCTCTCGATTACCAAATACAGACATTGCCTATAACAAATACCAGAATAGAAACACTGCTTTTAAGCAAACCCTCAATCTGAGAACAATCACATGATACATGAGTGTTTCCTTCATGGAGACAATTTCTGAAGCTTGAATCCTCTCATATTAGTTGATGATTTATGTTACAAATCAGAATAATAACTGTCTCCCTCTTTTCATTGCAGCTAAGGAAACTCCAGCACTGGACCAATCTTTAGTGGATGTAAAAGCATTTGTATTCCTGATGATGCTGCTATTGCTGTCTGTTCCTCTTTCTGTGATTTACTGGTCCTGCTGCAGAAAATGTAGACAAAAGTGTAAGTATTATAACAAGATACATCAAGAGAAAAATTAGCTTCACTTTATGACGACTGCAGTTAATGAGATAATTAAGTGATAAAAGTTCTGATAAATTTACTTCTGTAATAAGTTTACATATGTTTATTTAGAGGTAACAGAGGTTTAGAAGTTGATGTTTTACTGAAAATGTTTCATTTGCAGTCAGCGTTGTGGTGATCAGTGTTTTCTTTAGTTGCTTGACTTTTAACTTATTTTTATTTTAGCAGTTGCAGTAGTGTTTTCAGAGAACATTTCTGCATTGCTAAAGAAAGAGATTAGTAGGACCTGCTTTGATGGTATAGTCAATGGATTTATAATGCTTTGAATAACTGTTTTCTGTAGTTTTATGACTTAAATTTAACAATTTTGAAGTTGAAGCAGCAACAAATAAAGGATATGTAATTAATACAGCCATTATGAGAAAAAAAAGATCACTGTAATGAATTAAAGGGACAGTTTTAAAAATGGCCAAAAATTTCAATTCTGTTATCATTTACTCACCGTCATGTTGTTCCAGTAACAACCCGTATTTGTTTATTTTCCAATTCCATGTCCAATTTATTTATAAAGCACATAATAAAACAACATGGTTGATCACAGTCCTGCGCAATGTACTAAAAATAAAAGTATTACAAAAATAAATAACAACAAATTAAATCTCTGCAAAAAAACTTTCAAGAAAAAAATGTCCAGTAACACTTTTACATGATCTAAAGCTAATATGTATATATATATATATATATATATATATATATATATATATATATATACACACACATGTAGATATTGACTTATGTACATGAATCAGATCAGCAATATGAAAAGGGGCTTTACCATGCAATGATTTAAAAACAAATATTAGAATCTTAAAATGAATTCTGTAAGATACTGATAACCAGTGCAGTGATCTCAAAATGGGTAATATGGTCATATTTTTGGACCATTTGTAATCTATCCAAAAATGTTCTGTTGAACACAAAAGAAGATGTGAAGAATGTTGATAACCAGAGAGTTTACAGTAGCCACTGACTTCCATAGTAGGAAAAAAATAATACTATGGAAGTCAGTGGCTACCGTCAACTGTCTGTTTACCAACATTCTTCACATCTTCTTTTGTTTTCTGCAGATTCATACAGGTTGGAACAACTTGAAGGTAAATGATGATAGAATTTTCCATTTTGGGTAAACTATTCATTTAACACTGAAAATATAGATATCTGTGCAAGATTTTATAAATACTTATTTATGCTTTGTACTTCCTCTTTTGTGCCGTACTGACAAAATCAGCATTTTGCATGATACTCTTCAATGTAGCACTACAATACAGCTTTCCAAAACATACTTCAGTTTGAGATATTTGGTCTATTTTAAATCATCTGTTCATTGTAATAATCTTTAAGGGCAGCTGCCTGATTAAAAATGTGATTAAGCACATTGACTCCAGATGGTTTAGATAATACATTATATATATATTGTGTTAATCCAGTGATCTGTGTGATGTTATTTGTGTAAGACATTTTATGAAGTCTTCACCCATTACTGTATGAAAAAGCACTGCTCCTGTTCTCTTGATTTTATAGTTTTTTTTTCCTATCTTGTGTGTTTTCCTTTAGGTTCCTCTAAAAACAAAGAAAACAACTCAGAGATGACAAAATTGATGACAAGCGGAACCCCCCCCAAAAATAACCCTATGGTCATAACGGCCTATGGGGTCACTAAAATGTGGTCGATTTTGCCCTAACCTGGAACCTAATTACCTGGGCCTCTCCAACCGACACCCAAGCGTCTACAGTGGCACTTTATACTATACCTCCTGCGTCTACAGTCGACAACTGGCTTCGAGTTCCTTACCCTAACTTGATGCACGACAATAATAAACAGGCAGACTTCATCAAATGTACTTCTTTAATCATGGCCGGGAGAGTACTCGGGCAATTCTCAGAGAATCTCACCCAAAAAGAAGAATACATCA
The DNA here is from genome assembly GCA_023718395.1 of Leucaspius delineatus. Classification (NCBI taxonomy): domain Eukaryota; kingdom Metazoa; phylum Chordata; class Actinopteri; order Cypriniformes; family Leuciscidae; genus Leucaspius; species Leucaspius delineatus. Next base: position 33,205,046 of record CM043363.1, read on the forward strand.
GGTTTTATAGGATAGAGACAGACACAACAAATAAAATCATCATGACTAACTCATGACTTAACTCACGTCACCTTCTATCAATATGATTGGTCTATCAATATGATTGGTTCAATTGGTAAAAGCAACTTCAGAATTTTGCATGGACACAATAGGCAAAGAACAGGATGTTTTAGTACAATTTGTTACAAAGTGTTAGAATGTTAGGCCTAAAAAGGGAAGTAAGGTTTAGATGTTAGAAACGTGGTTAGTTAAAATATAGTTTACTATCTTATCTATTAAAAATACATCACAATATCAAGCACTATCCTTCAGATGAGACGTTAAACTGAAGTCCTGACTCTCTGTGGTCATTAAAAAATCCCAGGATGTCTTTCGAAAAAAGAGTAGGGGTGTATCCCCGGCATCCTGGCCAAATTTGCCCCTTGGCCTCTGTCCATCATGGCCTATATAATCATCCCCATATACTCATTGGCTTCATCACTGTCTCCTCTCCACCAGTAAGCTGGTGTGTGGTGGGCGTTCTGGCGCAATATGGCTGCCGTCGCATCATCCAGGTGGATGCTGCACATTGGTGGTGGTTGAGGAGATTCCCCTTCCATGTAAAGCGCTTTGAGTGGCAAGAAAAAGCGCTATATAAATGTAATGAATTATTGTCATGAAAAAAACCTTCTTTATACTGTAGTTTCAAACTTTAATTGCAGACATTATCTGAGAGTTTCAGATATTTGAGTGTTTGATTTAACTTTTCTATTTTTAAATATATTGTATTGTATATATTAATCTCTGCACTGTTTTATAATGCAATATTTGTATAATACTTATATATCTGATAATCTTATTTCCTAAAGTGATTCTGTTACCTCTCTGATCTGGTATTACAAATACTAATACTGTCTTGATGATAATGTCACTGTTGTGTCTGAAGTTACTGATTTTTATTTTATTTTGATGAGTTTATTGGAGAAACAATATTTTTTAAGCTTGAAATAAAGTAGCGGTAGCCTGATTTTATAGATATATAGATATGTATACATCTACGCGCTCACTGTTTCAGTATTTCCAGAGAGAGAAAATCCTAACCTAAACCAACAGAAAGTCAATCTCCTTATGTACTCTTAGTATTAAAGGTGTGAGGCCTGATTACAGTTTTTCTCGATTGCAAAACATATTTCTTGAATTATGCCTCGTATTCTCAAATCTATAACACATATCCATTACGTCTCACCCAGTTCCCCAAAACATCCTATTTGCAGGTCAAAATTAAGCTCTATACTCATGGGCGCCGTATAGGGGGGAAAAGTTAGGACGATTCCAAGGGCCCCTGACTGACAGGGGCCCCAACAAATAAGTAAAAACTAATTTAAAAAAATATATATATTATACACTATACAAATCATCATCATCATTAAGTATATTTCAAATAATTATACAATGAATGATGTCTTTGATTTTACTTATTTTGGCAATAAAAGTTAAATATCCCCATTGATCAAAAAGTAAACTTTCATTTTGACCGACCACCCCCCTGTATCTGCATGAAATGGTTTGGTCCTGCGTTAGCGTGTGCGGTGTTTTGTGTTTAGTTAGTTGTAGTTGCAGACAGTTAGTCGATGCGACGCGTCAGCAACACAGAGACCACAATGTTGCATAGTAAAAGAAAATCTGGTTTTCAAAAAAGGAAAGACAAAAGAAAGGGGGTCAATCTGTAACCCAGTTTTTCACCAAGAAAGGTGGGTAGCCTTTAGTCTGTGCATGGTATTTAACCTGTTGTCCATAGTGAAATAAGCTAGCTAGCTAGCTGCAGGCTAGTGTTAGCCTACATTTCATCAACATTTAATCAGCAGGGAAACGTTTAGTAAGATTTTCATATTAAATCATTGTCCATGCCCCTGCAGACTTAACAACAGATGAGTCAGCCGCACCCCAGTCTCCCCATAACTACCCTCCCTCCCTGTCCCAGTGAAGAAGGTGAGCAACACTGTGGTAATGACTTAGCATCATTCCAGGGAGTCTGTGTGGGGTTCTCTGACTGTCTCTCTTGCTCTTTTTACCATAACAAAAAGAAAATGAAAATGTATTAATGACAGAAATCAAACACAAATTATTTTCTCACATAATGACCATTATGACATAAAACAACAACAACCTCCTGTCTGTGCTGGATGCAGTTAGAAACAATGAGTAGCTTACCTCAACCTGTGTGTGTTACAGACAATATTAAAATATTCCAGTTTGATCCGTTCATTTAGACTGAATTTTGGCCGTTAAATGACATCTATAGATACAGACTTTATTATTCCCATCATTCCAAACCTCAAAACCTATTGATTTAGTGATCACTTGATCTGTTTTGTAGCACTATAATAACCCTGATGTGGAAATTCCGTTTTACACGTCAGCTTTATTTTGTTGTTGGCATATATGTGCAGTTAAGTTAAAAAATCTGCTGTTTTCATTGTTTTGATATGATGATGTTAGTTTATTTTAATTAAAAAGTTAATATATATTTATTTTTTTCTTCTTTTTTTTTTTAAATCTGTCATTAATTTTACAATAAAAATACATTGAGACTGTAAAGGATTGCCTTAAGGACATTTTTATGGTGGCTTTTAATCTTGCATCAAATAGTGAACTGCAGACTGTATGCAGACTTGCATTTACAAATCACAGCAGTAAATATTGTGCTAGTACTAGTATTGAACTACAAGAAGCAAAACAGTTGCAAGCCTTTGATTAGAGTTATGTAAAGCTTTTGACGGGACAGTTAGGTCCTAGAGATGTGGTGACAACAGCTGCGCGGAGGGGGCCCAATTCGATTTTTTTTGTCATGGGGCCCAAAATTCCTTGCGGCGCCCCTGTCTATACTCAAAACCATGCTTGTTAAAAGTCCGTGCCCTGACATAGACTACGTTATCCATAATGCATGTGTTCCTTTGTAGTTCTGCTCGCTCGTGGTCGCGCTAGGTACTTTCACTTTGGTGTGGTCCAGTGCCATGAGAGCATCATTCACGGTGCAGAGAATTGCCATCCTTTGTTAATCCTGCGCTAATCTTGTGTTGTGTGTATGTATGAGTGCTGTGTGCGTCCTTAAAATGTAAGTATGGCTTTTGCATGAATTGCGCGTTTATTGCAGAGTTATTAGCTCAGGTGGTGAAGTTGTTATACTCGTGTTATTCTCTACTGCTATACTGGTGCGGCCCGTTACGGCGCTCCACATGTGCTCCTAAAGTAGCCATCCACATATACTTTAGTTATTGCCTTGCAAATAACTGCAAATTTTATATTTAATGTATAGTTCGCCTGTTTTGGCATTTTTTCACCATTTGGAGATTTATGGCATTTATGCAAGTTCATTTATAGTTGTAGTGGCCGTTTGTCAAACAAAAAAATAAATAAATAAATAAATAAATAAATAAACATTAATTAAACTTAAATCAAACTTCAAACGACAACCTTTATAGCACCCTGGGCAGGTGATGCACGCAGGCAAGAAATGAGTCCAATTCCAGGCTGATTCAAAGTTGTGGCTGATTTATTTTCCCAACGGAGCAAACAATACAGCATCTCTCGCGCTGGTAAAAAACCATATGCCCATCACCCAGGTGCTACAGATCACCTCCTACTTCCTACCTATATTCACCTTTACCTGTGCACACTACTGCCCTCAGGTGTCTAAATCAAAACATTGCAGTTAGTAAACTAACCAAAAAATAAAGACTAAACATATAAATAAAACAATTAACTAAACAAACAACTAAATAATATTACCAAAATATATATTACTAATGTGAGAAAAATTATAATGGTAAACAAATCAATTAAAAAAATTACCACTACTGAAAGCAAACTAATGTAGCTCCAACACTCCGGCCCCTAATTGTGCATTATGACAATTACTGAACTCTCAAAACGGAGCTACACACTATATATTCTAACTATATCAGGAACAGATGTCTTGCCGCACCTGCAAGGAAAGAGAAAGAAAGAGAATGACAGATGCAGACAGAAAGAGAGAGAGTCAGTTAATGTGATCACACTGCTGCCTCCAGCAGCAGGCACAGCTTCGTTACAGGCCTCTCTAAGATGCTGGTCTTCATTTGGAGGCGAACAGAGCGCACAACCCCATTCACATCCGATCTGACATCCAAAACTTTCCCCATCATCTAAGATCCTCTTGAAGCTGTAGCATCTGCCACAAGAACAACATCTCCAGGTATAAGGTTTCTTCTTAGTGCTGCCCATTTTTGTCTCTGTTGCATCAATGGCAGGTACTCAGAAATCCATCTCTTCCAGAAGAGTTCCGCCATGTACTGTATCTGCTTCCATCTTTTTCTGACATACAGATCATTTCTGTCAAACAATCCTGGTGGCATAATTGGTTTACCTTTCAACAACAGAATGTGATTCGGCGTCAAAGCTTCCAGGTCATTTGAATCATCGGAGGCCCTTGTAATAGGCCTATCATTCAATATTGCTTCAACTTCGCAAAAAATAGTTTGGAGTGCTTCATCGTCCAGGGTCTGCTGTTTAAGGACTGAGTTAAGAACACTCTTCACTGAGTGAATCAGGTGCTCCCAAACGCCACCTTGATGGGAAGCTGATGGGGTGTTAAATCTCCATTCTATGCCGTCCTGAAGAAAGGCTCTTTGAATTTTACCATGATTCAGAGCAGCCAGACTCTCCTTGAGCTCACGACTGGCTCCAACAAAGTTAGTTCCATTGTCCGACCTGAGAGTTGAAACTGGGCCTCGTCTGCAGATGAACCTTCTCACTGAATTTATACAGGAGTCTGTATCCAATGTGTATGCTACTTCCAAGTGTACAGCACGGCTGGTCATACAGGTGAAGAGTACTCCGTATCTTTTGAGAAGACATCTGCTTCTTTTAACTTCAATGGGCCCAAAATAATCAATGCCAACATGAGTAAAAGGGGCTTCCTCAGGCAACACTCTTTCAGCAGGTAAGTCCGCCATTTTTTGTTCAAGGAGTCTTCCTCTGTTGCGTCTGCAAACAACACAATCTGATATGACCTTTCTGGCAACAGAGTTTGCATTTACAATCCAATACTTCCGCATTAAACTGGACAACATATAATTTCTTCCAGCATGACCTATCTGCTGATGAATGTGGCGCAGAATTAATGTTGATACATGCAGGTCTTTTGACAGAATAACAGGACGCTTGGATTCCACTGGCAGTGAGGATTTGCTTAACCGACCACCCACTCTGAGAATCTCACCATCCATCACTGGGTCCAATCTGTACAGTGGACTGTCCTTGGATACGGATTTTACACCACTCTGCAGCGAGGTAATTTCATCCTTAAACCGTTGATGTTGTACATACCGGATGATTGACAGCTCTGCCCTGGTCACATCTTGAGGTGTTAGACTCTGTCCTTTGAGTGTAGCCTTAAAGCTCTGCATTTGGCTTTCCACCTGTTGATGACAGTCTGTAGTGTCCATACTGAGGTCAGCAGAGGCATAAAGCTCCTTTCTCCTATGTCCCAATAACACAAGAGTATCCTTGATCTTAAGAAGCCAAGCTACAGCCACCTGCAATCTCTTCCAAGATGAAAAGTAATGAATCAGGTGGCTCATAGCATTGTCTGTGTCTTTAACAACAGCATTCACTGTCAAATCCCTTTTGATCTCAGGGTCAGCGCCAGGAATCAGATGAAGATCTACATCCAATTTAGGCCATCCATCCTTGGACTTATAAAGGAAATCAGGTCCCATCATCCATCTCCTTCTATTCAGGAGATCTTCTGCCCTCATTCCTCTTGACGCTTCATCTGCTGGGTTTTCCTTCGTCCCCACATATCTCCATTGGTCAACATCAGTTGCCTCTCTGATGACTGCAATTCTGTTGGCCACAAAGGTATAGAATCGCCGGCTTTCATTTGATATATATTTAAGGACTGTTGTACTGTCGGTCCAGAAAACTGACTTCTCCAGCCTAAGTTGCAACTCCTTCTGTAGCATGCGGTCTACCTTAACAGCAAGGACTGCAGCTGTTAGCTCCAGGCGAGGAATTGTTGTCTGCTTCAGCGGAGAAACTCTGGCCTTTCCCATCATAAATGCAACATGTACTTTATTATTCATTTCCAATCTTAAGTAAGAGACAGCTCCATACCCAACCTCACTGGCGTCAGAGAAGTGGTGAAGTTGTACAGTGACAGGGTTGCCAAAGTCATTAGGCTTAATGCAACGGTCAATCTTGAACTTTGCCACCTTGTGGAGATCTTCCAACCAGCCAGCCCATTGCTTAGCGAGAACATGGGGAATATCTTCGTCCCATCCAAGATTTCTTTTACAGAGTTCCTGCAGTAACAACTTAGCCACCATGCTGAATGGAGAAAGGAAACCCAATGGGTCATAGAGGGAGCTGACCACCGAAAGAATTCCTCTTCTCGTCTGCGGTTGCTCTTGTGCTGAAGCCTTAAATCCAAATTGGTCAGTCTCAACATACCACTGTAGTCCTAATGTACGTTCAACAGGAAGTTGATCTGTATCCAAATCCAGCTCCATCATGTCTTTTGCTCTGCGGCCTTCGCTGACAGAGCGCAACACTGCACGACTATTGCTGACCCACTTTGACAGAGTGAATCCTCCTTTCTGACAAAGTGCAGTTAAATCCTGGATCATTTTCTTAGCTTCCTCTTCTGAGGCCATTGAACGGAGGCAATCATCGACATAAAAATTGTTTTTCACTGTACTCACAACCTCTGGAGGGAAGTGTTCTGCGTTGTCATCTGTCGTTCTCCTCAAAGCATAACTGGCGCAGCTTGGCGATGATGCAGCTCCAAATAGATGTACCTTCATGCGGTATTCCTGCGAAGCCTGTGCAGTGTCACCATCTGGCCACCAGAGGAAGCGGAGAAAGTTAACGTGGTTATTTGAGACATGAACCTGGTGAAACATAGATTGGATATCAGCCACTATTGCAATAGGCTCCTGCCTAAATCGGACTAAAACTCCAATGAGGCTGTTAGTAAGATCGGGGCCTTGCAAAAGCTGACTATTAAGGGATGTTCCTTTGTAGGAAGCTGCACAGTCAAAAACAACTCTTAGCTTGCCCTTCTGAGGATGATACACCCCATGGTGTGGGATATACCACAATTTCCCATTGCTCTGTGTCAACTGGTCAAGAGGAACTGGCTCAGCATGTCGCTGTGTTATCATTTCATTTAGGAACGTGATATATTCCTCCTTAAAAACACTGTTCCTGTCAAACTTTCTTTTCAGGCTACATAAGCGCTGCTCTGCTATATAACGATTGTCTGGCAGGGTTACATTTTCCTTTCTGAATGGCAAGTCAATGCAGTAATGACCTCCAATTAGTTTTGCTGTGCTACTGACAATATTCATGAACTTAATATCTTCTCTGGACATTTCAATCTGCTCTTCTGATGAATTTTCATTAAAGTCATGGTGATACTGCTTAACAAGCATTTCTTGCAGGTGTTCAACAGAGATGCGATTTGCTGTCACAGCAGAATAGCCACTCTTACCTCTACAGCTACCATGAAGAGGACCATTAATGACCCAGCCAACCCTGGTTCTGACAGCGTATGGGCCCTCATCTAGGCTATTTATTACTTCCCACGGCTCCAAAACCTTAGGGGCATCAGTTCCAATTAGCAGATCTACATTTGCATGAATGTCATGGAGTATTACATCCTTCAAATACGGCCATGGATCAATATCTGCTTGTCGTGGAATATTAAGTGTAGACACAGGTATAGTTTTTTGAGTCAAAACATCAGGAAGCTCTATAAAATCTTCAGCACTCATGCCAGACACCTCAAGACCTGACAAAACATGAGCATTCACAACCTTTCGTTGGCCCATTGTTCTCAACAAAATGCTTGTCTTCTTACCTCGCAAATGTAACCTTTTCGCCATGGTTTCTGTACAGAATGTGCCGGAACTGCCAGGATCCAGGAAAGCATATGTCTGCATGATCTTATTAGTTAGTTTGCTTCTGACCTTTACTGCAACAATAGAGAAGGTAGAATCATCTTCCACACCGGCCCCAATATGGCCACATGTCTGAAAGGTTACAGTTGAATCACTTGGAAGGCTCACAGGATGTTTGGCTTGTTCTACAGATGTGCCTTTATCCTGTCTTTCTATATGAAGGACCCCAGGGTGTTTCTGATGACATACATGGCAATCCAATCGACTCCTACAGTCCTTGCTTGTATGGCCTACCTTCAGGCATCCAAAACAAATACCCTTGTCCTTAATGAAGTTGATCTTGTCCCGGTGTGTCTTGGCTTTAAACTGTGAACACTGACCTACACTGTTAGACTTTTCTGTAATTTCTACAGTTATTTACTTTAAATCCCCCAGTATTATACTGCTATTTCTCTTTACAGTAAATAACTGTGATTCCCATTGCATCATGGGAATTTTCTGTGACGTCTAACACCACATACAGAGACTTACTGTATTTTTTAAATTTGCTGTATACTACTGTATTTGACGTAACTGCCTCTCTGGCTGGCACCATTCCATCGTGCTTTTTATTTCCTAATTTTTGCCTTACACCGCGTGTCTACAACGCTATAATAGCCAGAGGCTGTCTATATTGGACACTTGAAGCGACCGGACCTTTAAATGCAAACCTGTTTATCCCTTGTCAGAAATAGCGCGAGCGCTTGGACTCGTATCGGACTACGTCAGAAATATAACTGCCGCGGCGCATCACTACACCTATTTTTTACAGTCTATCTATGCATTACACTGACTGTCTGGGATTTGTCGTGTCGCGTCAGAGCATCCAGTGTAGGTAATGGGGTCTGTCTTTTGTTGGATCGCGACGTTCGTGTCTGGCCCGGGGAAGAGACGGAATTCACTTCACCGAGAGAGACATCAGCATGCAAGGTAAAAAAAAATAAAATAAACTTCTGCGTGTGTTGACAGTATTGTGCCCAGTTTAACCTATGTTTTAACGTTACCTGTTAACTTACTCGTCGTCAACAACATGGCGGTAACGAACTTTACCATGGTAAACTGAGCTAACGTTTCATTTTACACACTTTGTTAGATTATTGAATTGTCGAGTTAAAATATGACAACGAGCAACGCGTTTACATTAACAATAAATGTGAATAAACCATAGGAATAAACTAATGTGAAATTCTGTTTAGCCTAATGTTGGCCTACTAATGAGAACCATAGTTTTAGCATTAGTTTGCAAACTATACCATATTATATATATATTTTTAATGGAATTTAATATTTACTTCCATTTTTGTGTTTAAAGGCAACTGCAACAAAGCGCCAATTCGCGCCAGTGACTTAGCAAGATTCCAGAGGTAACGTTAGGCCAGCCCATTTGTGATATATTTTGAGATAAGTTTGCTGAAATGATTAGCAATACGCTATGTGAAAATAGCTTTTGAGCCACTGGTGCAGACTAGGTAGCTTACAATATCTTATAAAATCTCTATAAAATTGTCTAACTTTATATCAAATAAGTGACCTTTGCCTTATGTCTAACTTTATAACACAGCAAATGAACCAATCAGAAGATGGACCATTGTCTTTGTTCAGTCTCACCAGATTAAATGTATCCAGGTAAGCACTGCAGTAAAACTCTCACTAATTCATTCATACCAAATCTAGCATTCTAAACAACTTAAGTTTATGTTTTTGCATTATTTTGATATTTTATTAGCCAGAAGACTCTACCATTGCAGTTCCACCTGACTAGGAAGGTCCTAATATCAGCACACAGGTGGGTTAACTACTGTAGGAAGGAGAACGATCATCACATGATTTCTTGCATGTATCTTACTGTGTAATTGTCTCAAACAGGTACTCCTTCACTGCAGACAAGCTGAAATGGGCTAAAATCATCGATTTCAGTCGTTCTTTCTATGGATCTCAGCATTTTTGGACAGAATTGAGGATTTGTAAGTATTAAAATTTAATCTGGCATAATTTTATTTAGTTCTTTTGTATGCTATTTATTGACAAAAGCTGTTTACAAATATATATTCTTAAGTTTTTGTGAAAATGATAATAAAAATTAACAAAAAAGGAGGTTAAAAATAATGTGACACTAATATTTTCTCTCTCTCACTCTCTCACTCTCATAGTGTTGGAACTGGGATCTCCTCTGAAGGACTGAGTACATTTGTGTTTGTGGGCACGCATGCAGACCAGGGAACACTCTGATGTTGTCAATCAAGTTCTGAACAGGAACCAATCTTTGGAGAAGTTCATTTATTCACAAAGGTGGACAAAAACATTCTGTTGGCTTTTTAAAGATTATTTTGATGATGACTTTTACTCCTATGCTGTAGAAAAGATGGAGTAGACAGTCAGACATTGATAATAATAAGAAATGTTTCTTGAGCATCAAAGAGACTTCTTTCAAAAACATTAAGACACTTAAATACTTCTTTTGGCCACCAGTGTACATGAATCCAACACATTTTTGGAAATAAGGGAAATTATTTTTAAGGTGGGGTTATGTGTCTTGTATTGTGAAAAGAACTGTGTTTTGTCCTGTGTTGGACATTTCCTTTTTGAATGCTTAAAAATGTATTTATATTCTGCAGTTTTGTGAATGTAATGGTTGATATTTCATTATAATACTTGTATAAGCTAAACAACCAATGACTCTACATTCATTTAGTCAAATGCTAATGTTTTGTTTATGGTTTTATGTATGTTTTCAAAAATGTTTGCAGTGAAGGACAGCACATAATGTGTTAATTTAACACGTTTACACATCTTTGTGCTAACCTCTCTGACATATTTACTTTGTTAAAATCATTAACACAATGAATGAGTTAAAATTAACACAAAAAATGTTGTCTCTAAACTCACCCATTAATGTGGAAATTTCACACATCATTTCCAGCATTGGCATGTTTATTTTGTGATGTATATGAAATGTTTTAAATAAAAAAAATATATTTTGTAATCATTTTGTCTAATTGGTTTGTATGAAAGTAGTACTTATGTAGGATAAAAATAAAATTAATCATATATCAAAATTATCAAATCGAATTTATATTTAGTACAAATAAAAATAATTACAGTAGTGTACTGATTAGCTTCGTTTTTACAGTAATGCACTGTACTGATTAGCTTCGTTTTTACAGTAATGCACTGTATTACACAAAACTGAAATATGGTTTGGTACTGTAACTCTTAATTACAGTAACTTACTGGCAACAGTGTTGCCAGTAAGTTACTGTAAAAAACCCTTGAAAAGTCTAACAGTGTAGTGTGTGGTTTCTCTGCAGGCAGAAAAGACCGCAATGAGTGGAGGGGGTGCTATGTTCTGCAGGCCGTACAATAGCTTCTTCCCTCACAGGAGTGACATTCGTAACGTAGCTGCTTCCCTTCCTTCTTTGTCGTAGCTGGCTGTTAAAGGAGGCCTTCACATTAGGATGTTGAGGATCTTGAATGTTTCCAAAAACTGGATCTAAAGCAATTTTCACTTGTCTCTCAATAAAATTTACAAGATCAATGAATGTAACTCTCTGTCCACTTCTTTCTTGCAAGTCACATGCAATGTTCCTCCATTTTTCTCTTAGTTTGTAAGGAAGTTTTAAAATGATACTACGCATGTTAGATGGTAAATCCAGTTCCCTCATATACATTACTTGTTCTGTTAGGTTTGAACATCCTCGGAGAAACAGAGAGAATGATTGTAATCCCTTTACATCTTCACCTTTAATGGGTGTCCAGTTAGATATTTTTTCCATGTAAGCAGATGCAATTTTATATTCATCTCCAAAATGCTGAGCAAGAAGACTCTTGGCTCTATGATAGCCTTGATCTGGAGGTATATGTTGACAACTGTACAACAAGATCCTTTGGCTGCCCCCTGGTGTATTGTTCAAGGAAATGCAAACAGTCGCTGGGATTATTCGTTTTCTTCTCCACTACATTTTCAAAAGCTTTAATGAAGGATTTATATTGAAGAGGGTCTCCATCAAAAATTTGCAGATTTCTTGGAGGAAGAACAGAGGATATATTTTGCTGAACCAACATTGCAGTGATTTCGTTTTGTTTTTGCATAATGCCCACCATGTCATTTTGGTTGTTACCGCTTTGAGTTTGAGAATTTAATATATGTCCCATTTGACGTCCATTTGCAGTCTGTAATTCTTGATATTGAACTTCTGGCCCAAACGGCCTTCCATACATTCGTTCAGCAAATCCTTGTCTTGGCCTAACAACTGATGCAGGATCAGGTACAGCAAGAACATCATTTTCAGGTGGAACAAAAGCTTTGGCAAGAGGATCTAAACCGATGGATCTTTGAGCTTTGCTCCTCTCCAAATAAGAGTTCATTCCATCAGATCGTCTTGAACCACGCTGTGATGAGTTCATTTCTAAAACCTGAAGCCTTTCCGTTGTAGCTGCCAAATCTGTTTCAAGCGCCAATTGCTCCTTTTCTCTACGAAGCCTTTCCTCCTGCGCTTCTATATGATGTTTCCTTTTTAAAGCTTCGGAGCGTTTAAGAAGAGCTGCTCTCTCGGCCTCCGCATTAATGCGCGCCGCGGATATTGCAGAAGTCTTTGATATGCCGGTGGCACGTGATTTTACAGAACTTTCTCTTACACTTAAGACGTTAGAAATACTGTCTTCAGGTTGTATTCCATCATCAACGCATCCTGCGTCGATAGGTTCTTTTGGCGGTGAGCAGGGTCCGAAATTAACACCCGCCAAGAGCCAAATGCGGGTAGATTTTCCGTTTGGCGAGTAAATCTCAAAAGGCTATCCGCCACACTGGCGGGTGAATGTTGATACCAAAATATGAAATATTCAGCGCGCACGTGCTCTTCTGCCTCTTAACACTCTCTGTTGACGGCGCTGAGGAAAAAGGATATTATTTGAAGCTCCCGCCACTGGAAGAAGCGGAGAGCAAAGGCGCGCACGCATCCAAGCCGCGCAGAACGTCTTCAGCACTCGCGGATCGTGCATACTCCGCCGCTGGCCAGGCTGCTTCTGCTTTACACACCATGGCCGTTCTTTTCTCGAGAAAAGGAGTTTTCTCATAGCGTTTGCAACGCAATACTCGTTCCCTTATCTTTCAGGGAACCGAGGTTACGCAAGTAACCGAGTAGCCTACGTTCTGCCTTCCCTTCCACATGTCAGTTTTGTTACCCGACTAATTTTTTTTTTATTTCACCCCAATGATAGTAATATTTAATATATTTCTCTCATTTTGATCAATATATATATATATATATATATATATATATATATATATATATATATATATATATATATATATATATATATATATTTCTATACATTTCAAATTTTGCTCTGGACATTTTTTTTTTTTTATATTCAACAGAATACCTTATCTCAATTAATTGTACTGAAATGAATGTATATGTGACAAAAAAAAAGTCTTTGTTTATTATTTTGGCCGGTAAAAAATATGCTTGGCTGGTGGATTTTTTCATCTACCAGTCCCCGTGGCAGGTGAGCCAAAAAGTGAATTTCGGACCCTGGCGGTGAGTATTGATAACCAGCTTTAGACAGCCACTCCTTCACATCTTCAATAAATGCATGACATGATTTCATTTTCTCCTCAAAGCTTTTAGTTTTAGTGATGAGTATTTTATCTTCTGGTAGAGGCAATTCCATAAATGTTTCATGAATATCAAGTGCTTCTTCATAACACTTAATGAACAAAGCGAGCTGAGTGTTCACTGCGTCGGCATTTTCATTTAATTCTATTAGGGCACGGATTTTATCCATAAGCTTTTTTGCCTGGTTAATTTTTGCAGTGCGTTTTTCTTGACAAGTTTGTATGTAAAAGCACATTCCTTTAGAAGTCAATTTAATTGACCGCTTTGATTCTGGCCTCTCCACATCTGTCATTTTGCTGCAAACGTATTGCCAAATTTTTGATAATATCAGTGAATGTTCACAATCGGGTAACAATCGGATACCAACAAATCCTCTTCATCCACATAAGCGCACATTGCGCTGGCTTTACTTTTTTATGAATGTAGGCCACAGGGTGCGTTAATAGTTCATCAAAGCACACAGCCAATTTAAAGCAGTCCAAGTTTAAGTTCATGTAACTTTTCATGAAACCGTTTTCCTATACGGCATTTCTATCAGTACATACCAACTGGAAATTTCTTAGCTCAGGCCAGGCCTCTGTCTCATGCCAGCAGATAATCCATGAATGTTGAATAAAACAATCCATGCTGATTTTCCATCGGGTATCCCAATAATATCCGAAGCGAATTCCAAGGAAAGTTCTTCTTCTTTCTTTAATCAGTGGACAGGTTTTTTACTTGATGTAGTGGCCGTTTGTCAAACAAAAAAAAAAAAAAAAAAAAACATTAATTAAACTTAAATCAAACTTCAAACGACAACCTTTATAGCACCCTGGGCAGGTGATGCACGCAGGCAAGAAATAAGTCCAATTCCAGGCTGATTCAAAGTTGTGGCTGATTTATTTTCCCAACGGAGCAAACAATACAGCAGCTGTGTCCCAATGTTGAAGGCTGCATCCTTCGAAGGACGCAGACTTCAAGGATGCAGCCTATGCGTCCTCTGAAGGACGCACCATGTAGCCTTCCTAGGATTTCCTAATTGTGCAACCAGGTGTTCCCGATCACCGCTCCTGGCGCCAAGCAACGGTGCGAGAGGACAGCTGCTATCCTGATCATTCATTTTGATAACTGAGTAAACAGCTATGCAGCCAGAATTGGCTATTGTCATTTTTATGTTTTATATTTTACAGGAGGTCATGGTGTGCCCCGGCGCTACAGAAACATGTATTTTCGGTTTAGCACTGTTTGAATACAAAACCCAATTTAATATAAAAAGTCCAGTATTTCTCGCGCTCGTCATCTGCAGCTGTCACAGTTGCCAGGCGACAAGAACAATCCTTCATAGGCTAGACCGGTCCGAGCGCTTCAGATGCGCCCTTTGATATGGGACGCTGCTGTAGTTAGCAACAATTTGTTAATATTGTGACAATAAGCCTACATTTTGTTACTTTAATTTTCGGAACTGCATATTTCGTTAAGTATTCACTTACAAATGTGAAGTAACCTGAAGTACTTTTTTCCCTCACATCACAATGTGATTACATTACACTACACAAAAGTATATAATGTAACAACCAGATATTACTGTATATTGAAAATATACTTAAGTAAAATGCAACATAGCCTACGCAGTAATGCAGTAGTAGCCTAACATAAATGCAGTAGTTATTAAAAGTACTTTTTTCAGAAAGCCGTCGATTGAATCAGCCCTGCAAACCTGTTGGTAGACAACTTAGTGGATAGTGGAAATATGCACTTTAACACTCTGTAGACCATCCCAGATGATGTCCCACCAGCAGGAGGCCTTAGGGGCAGCCCATCCCGGTCCAGCAGCTCCAGCGTCTCCCTGCTCAGCTCAATAGAGTCTACATCATTTTTTTTTCTTATTTTATGTATTGTAAAATTAAATGTTTATTTTATGTTGATTTTGATATGTTTAACGTATTTTGTAAATAGTTGGAAAAAGTACTTTAATGTAGCCTATAGAACAAATGATTTTCATTTACCAATTTTATTTGAAAAAATAAAAAGGTATAGAATTTGTTTCATGCAGAAAGTATTACTGTCATTACAGAAATAAACAATGTCCAGAACAATTCATTCTCTTTTATTTACACAATTAAAGTTGCATAAAAATAAATGTACATCATTTTTTCTTTTAAAAAATAAAAGTGAAAAAAGTTCAACAAGAATATGTAGAAAATATATATATTTTTCAATCATTCTCTCAAGAAGAGAAAACAGCCTGTCCATCCTCTTCCTTCTTTCCTGTGCACTCCTCGCCTCTGCCTCTCTCTGTAGTTGCATTTCTTCTCAGATCAAGTCCAAAAACTCGTCCTGTCTCGCCGCCTTCGTGCTGGTGCTGCTGCCCCTGGCTCCTCCTTACCGTGGGCACCCACTACTGAACTCGGCCCTGGTGTGTCCTCAGGGATTGAGGCGATGAGGACAGGGGGGTTGGTGCAATGCATCTGTCCCAACACCTCATCCATGAGGACAAACCAGGGCCAAGCTTCAGCAGTGGGTTTCCCACTCACACCCTCTCCTGTCCCAGGACACTTGCAATCCTAAAGGCAGAGCAAATTAACCATGGCTTGTTAACAACAACAGGACAATACATTTCAGCAAAGATGTGTGTACTTTTCTTTATATATATATATAGACCCATTTTTTCCTGAATTGTTCTAAAAAAGCAGAAAAGGGTACTTAACACAGAGGAGCAATCTTAAGTGCATTGTTAACACTGCAAAATATGACACATCAAGATATGCATACAAAATACTTAAGAAATCATATTTCTGTATACTAAAATTTGTTTAAAACCACATAGCTTGCATGACAGCACTACAAAAACACATAAAAGTGAAACCCCATTGCCTTATCTACTGCTTTTCTTATTGTTTTGGGCTTTATTGGGTGAGTGATATTTCTTATAATACACAAGTGCAAATATTACAGATAGGTCGTTAAACTAATAACGTTATTACCACAAGTTTTGCCTAAAACTACCTGATAAATGAAGCCACGCAATGGTGACGAAGGAGTTAAGAAGAAGTTTATAAGAAAATTTAACTCTGGTTTCGCTAGCTATTTGAGTAAATGAAAACATAGGCTACTTACATTTAAATGTGAATTTGCTGTCCACCACCGATCTCTAGGCTAGTTTCGGCCGCCTTTAAAAATAAATAAATAAATGCTGTCTTCAACGGCGCGCAATGACTTATGGGGTAGGATAGGCCGCTAAGTGTCCATTTATGTATCCTTCTTTTCACGGGGAAACGAAGGGTGCATTTGGCGTCGCTTTTGAATCAGGAAGCCTTCGTCGCGGCGCGATGACGCAACCGGCCTTCGAATACAGCCTTCGGAGGATGGAGAATTGAATTGGGACAGCCTTCATCGCGCCGCGGTGACGCCATCGGCCTTCAAATGCGACCTTCCAAGGATGCAGCCTTTGAATTGGGACGTCCTTCGTCGCGCCGCGGTGACGCAATCGGCCTTCAAATACGGCCATCCGGCCTTCAAATACGGCCTTCGAAGGACGCAGCCTTCACTTTGGGACACAGCTTATATCTCTCGCGCTGGTAAAAAAACCATATGCCCATCACCCAGGTGCTACAGATCACCTCCTACTTCCTACCTATATTCACCTTTACCTGTGCACACTACTGCCCTCAGGTGTCTAAATCAAAACATTGCAGTTAGTAAACTAACCAAAAAATAAAGACTAAACATAAATAAAACAATTAACTAAACAAACAACTAAATAATATTACCAAAATATATATTACTAATGTGAGAAAAATTATAATGGTAAACAAATCAATTAACAAAATTACCACTACTGAAAGCAAACTAATGTAGCTCCAACAATAGTGTTAGAGCTGCCTCCCACTAGTGCATTTTTGGTTGTACTGCGGGTCATTTCTTTATGCATCTGTATGTAACCATAGCCTACATGTTTATTAATATACATTTTATTGTATTTCTGTTTCAGATAACCACACACACACACACACACACACACACACACACACACACACAAACACATCTATTTTGTCATATTAATACTTATTATATTAATAATTAATAAACCATCATCATCTCCATGTACCTGACTCCTCAATAAATTCTCGAAACTGCACCATTGGATTTGCCTATTCCTTCTGACCGAGGAAGACTCAGTTCATAATCAGCCTCAGACGCACACGGTCTCTCACATTGCTGAAAAAAAAAACTTTGCCCTCAGACAGGACACACAAGCCCTCACAAACACACACACTACAACATAGTCTACACACTGGTTCAAAACAACATTTCCAAAAGGTAAGTTTTGTTGCTTGTGTTTCCCCCTACAAACCTTACAAACCTTTCACATGATGAACACAAAAGACAACCAATGGATACATTGGCACATTTTTATTCATTCATGTACTACACAGTACAACACACACACAAAAAAAATAAAAATTATTCCGCCTTAGCATCCCGTCTTTGGTCTGGGTCAGGCCAGAGAATCTCGTCCACATCACAGGCTATATTGGCCCTGGCCAGGCAGGGGGGGTAAAATCCTCTTGCATGCCTGTTCCACGCTGGCACGCATACTTTGGCAGGCTTCTTCCATTTCCTCCTCTCTGTGTCCTAGAAAAATAGAAGTACTGATTTCTGTAACTGTAACACATCCTTTTTACAAAATGGAAGCATTTGATGCATTTCTTTTTATTACAGTAGTATAGTGCATCAGCTACAGTACATGTATGTGTTGTAACAGCACATAGTACAGCTCTCAAATGTTACAGTAGAGAGCAGTCTGAAGGACATCTACTGTACCTGTTTGTCTCCATGAAGGTTCCTATGATCGAGGCGACGGTGAAGCGACTCAAGTTTGGCTGTACTCGTCGCCCAGCCTCCCTCATAGTCATACCATGGACAAATGCAACTAGAGTGGCACGAATTTCATCCGAGAATTTCATCCGAGTCTCCTTGCCCTTCCTCCTCCTCCTCATGTCTTTCTGGATCCATTGTTCCAAAACTGAATGAACTGACTCTGGCCCTTTTATCTCTCTATTGAAGGATCTGACTGATGTGTGTTAAATTTTGACTCTTAGTGTTTCCACCTGGGTAATTGTGTGCTAACTGAGCTGAAGCTGTGCTGACTTGAGTGAACAATATTGAATGCTATGCTTTATAAATGATAACATGGTGTAGGCAATGAGAAATGAAGGGATTTGTGTGTAGAGTTTTGCAGTGACAGGTCAACAAATCTGACTCATGTGTCAAAACAGGAATAGTGTTTATAGTTTAAACTTTAGGGAAATGGGTGTGCT
Source organism: Leucaspius delineatus (assembly GCA_023718395.1). Taxonomy (NCBI): domain Eukaryota; kingdom Metazoa; phylum Chordata; class Actinopteri; order Cypriniformes; family Leuciscidae; genus Leucaspius; species Leucaspius delineatus. Next base: position 33,223,925 of record CM043363.1, read on the forward strand.
TTTAGATAAATGGCATTATGGTTTTGAAATTTTAGTTCAGAAGACTGGTTATTGTTTAAGTAATCAAGAAAAACTAAACGTTTTATAATGTAGACCTCCCGCCGGGTAGATTCTTGTGGCTCACAAGGTAGGAATCTGTCTAAGCTAGGGGATCTTAAATTTACCCACTACCCCGGTAAAGGCGCATTTCTCTTCAGTTAGAGTATCAACACATATAACCCAGATCTCAGATCTTCACCTGATAGTGTCAGATTTATGTTTTCTATTTGGAAATAAGAATTAAACTACTGTGTTGTAAACCTTTAGATTTGAAAATACAAATCCCTCAAAGAAACAAACAAATTAACAAAACAGTTATTTCAACAGGAAATAACACAAAATTATGGCAGATCAATAAATATGTATTTATTCTTCTCAGCAGGCATGGAACCAGGATGCCAGTTTTGCATGGGCCAGACCAATTGTGGGTGGGCCATAAATTAAAAACGTTATCCAATCACTGTTTAACCTAATAAAAACGACTGACTAATATATACTGTTATATTGTTGCCTACTTACATAATAGAGATTTTAATAGCTTGATGTTGTTTAAATATTTTGTTGTGTTGTAAAAAGTTTTGGTGCTTAGGACGGACCTGTCCGCGATCGCTCTCCTTGGTTCTGACCAAAGAAGAGCTCTTTGGAATCTCCATTACGCATCATACCTGGCTGTGCTTTAGCGCATCTCTCTAGACCTAAGGCCTATAGGCTGTAAAAGTGGTCAGGAATCTAATATTTCCCCAAAACAGTTTAGTTCTGCTCATATAACATGAGTAATTTCACAATTCTGTTTAATTGTTTCAAGTTTTCAACAATACAGATCAACAACACTGGTCATAAGTGGCAAATGGCAATAGACCTGTTTGACGATTTCATACAACATTAATTTCTTTCGATTTCATTAACAACAGATGAGCTTGGCTTATACAGAGAAGATGGATTAAAAGATGCATCACCTCACCCCATAGGATCCACAATGAGCCATATTTAGAGCTTGATTAAATAAATGCTTCATTTCTAATGGACGTCTTAAGCTTTGAAAACTAAACATTTAGACTATTTTAGCACAAATTATGAGCTTATTTGCCGATTTTTAATAATATTGACAAAATTAAAATGTATTTGTTTTTTATTTATTTTTTTGAAGAAAAGTGTTGGGTGCCTGATGGGCACCCACTTTTCAACAGGCCCACCCAAAACCTCTCTTCTGCCTTTTTGACTGAGGTGAAGTTGGTGGTGCTAGTGCTCCTGGTGAGGCAGTGCAGGGTGAACTGGCTGGGCTGGTGAAGATTGTTGAAATGATGTCGACAGCGGGGATGGTGGAACTGGTACAGGGTGCTTTCTTCATTTAATTATGTCTTCTTCTTTAGAAGAGTGACCCTGATCAGGGTACTGTGAGTTTGGTCTGGTGTAAATAAAAGTTACATAGTGAACCTTTAATCCTAGGTTTTTGTGAATTGAAATTTCACACTCTACATTCCTACTCTGGGTACTTCTTACACTTTAATAAATCACAGCGAAAACAAAGAAACTCACTTCTTTTTCCGATTAGTATAAATGAAAAATTCTTAAGGCATTAAAATGTTGAATATATAGACTTCCAATGGATTGTCAAAAATATCAGGGAAGAGTTATGTCTTCATGTACTGAAGATAATCAAGGGTCTTATGGGTTTGGGATGACATGAGGGTGAGAAAATGAACTGTCCCTTTAAAGTGTCCATTATGTCCTGTCTGTGTTCGTCCTCTTGTAACTGACTGTTTTCCCGAGAGGAGACGGCCATTATCATCAAGAAGTATTGATTACTAGTAGTCGCAGATGGCCTTGTAGCTGCCAACTGGTATTTAGTATAACTGTAAAAGTGTTTTTATGTATACATACTTAACGTACAATCTATTTTTTATTACTCTTTTGGTTTAGAAGGGTCTAATGAATTATCAGTTGTTTTTGTCATGTCAAAGCTACAATACTGTCATTTGCCTCACAAAATCCATCATGAATCTTACCATGACAAATATTTTCATTTCACAATCACTAACGGTTTAGTTTATTATAGTTAGATATGCAAATATAGTAAATGATATGTGCATATAAAGTGCATAATGTAGTTTTTGTTTTTTAACTTTGTATCAGTCAGCATTACTTGAAGTTGAGCCTATATAAACACCATTTTCTTTCTAAAACATGGAAATGAATTGGAAAGATATTTGATCAAAAACAAATTTTTTCACTCATAACTGCTTTTTGTTGTTGTTGTTTTTAACTGCGAATTCCCAGTTAGGACACAAGATGGCGTAATACAGTATTCATACTACTTGTATTGTAAACATCCACTCACTAGGCACTTTATTAGGTAGGCTAGTTTATATACCGGGTGTTACGGCCAGCTCGTTTCAAACTGCAACATAAAAGATGGATCATATATGAATATAAGTTGTTTTCTTTTCTTTAACAAATACAACAATAACCACAAATAATAACAAACATAAGTCTAGGGAAAATAAAGAAACAAAGAAAAATCAAGCAAAACTATAAAATCTTAAATCAACATGATATAAGAAACGTAGAGAAAGGAAGTCAATGAGAGTGCTAACCCTAATGAAATGTATGTGTGTGTGTACCTGGATGGATGGGTGAAATGTAGCACGAAGTTCGAGTATGGGACACCATACTTGGCTACACGTCACTTTTTTCACTTTTATAAATGATATAAAGCTTCTTTTTTTTTAAACCTCATTTTTTTTTTATTTTTAATTTTTCAAATTGTTTTTTTTAATGAAAATGAAGTTTATAACAATACCAGTGGAAACAACCAACGTATTTGATTTTTATTAAATGACAACATTCAGAAAAACTCTACTCTTTGAAGACAAGAAAGCATTTTATGTAGGCCTATTTAGCCTACATTTTGTATTAGGCTATATGACATTTAAAAAAATAAATAAATCAGGTGCACAAAAATGTAGCATATTCAATTTTTTAATTTTATGGTAGTAACAATAAACTATATTTACCATGATAATCGGTATGGTATCAATACTATTTTTCTTTAAAAACGTGAGTGTACTTTAAACATTTTACAGTCATGTTTTATGTTTTTGAGAGTGTTTGCAGCTGCTTTCTTTCTTTTCCAGCAAATGTAGGAATGCAGTGAGTTAGATTTTTTTTTAAAAAAACAATCACTTATATGCTGTAAGAACTTATTGTAAGCTATTCTGAGTTAATAATGTTTATTTCTAAATAGGCCTACAAATATTGCTGTCCTACGTTGTTTTACGTTGTAGAACAAAATGCTATTTTACTTATGAATTGCAAACTCCATTATAAAACCTCAGAGGAAAACCACGAAAGAAGACGAAAAACGAGTCGGCACTGAGCTTGTCTGAGTTCATTAAAAAAAAAAAAATGTTTTTGGAGATGAATATTTACGCAAATCCCAATAGCACGTGACTACAGGACAACAGCGCCGAGACTTCATCTAGCGTTCAGTGCTAAGAAGGACACCAGCTTACAAGCATCCCAAGGACTGGACTAGGACACAGCCTCTCTAGGATGCAGCCTTCCGTTTTAGAAGCGTCCTCTATTTTTCCCCCAACAACATCCCCCACATATCTCACGACAAACGGCGAATATCACCAATCGATAGGCGTGGAGGATCGGTTTTCGTAGCTTCAGAGGAATCTGGATCATATCGGGGCTTCGGCTTATGCAGCAAAAGGTGTCTGCGCAAGAACAGAAAAGAGCTTCTTTTTTTTTTTTGTAACGAAAAATTGATATTCCACAGAACATCCAATAATTTTTCAGAAGGATGAAATTCTTTATTTTGCACATAGCGAGTGTTTTACTCGTGCACGGTAAGACGTAGACTTATTTGTAAAATGTGTATCTCTCTTCCGATCCGGAATCCGTAGCAGTAATTCATATTGTTTCTTAATTATTTTCCATATTATTGCCCGGTTTCACAGACAAGACTTAAGCTAGTCCCAGACTAAAATGTTATTGTTTTGTTTTTGTTTGGTTTTCCCCTAATGCACGTTCATGAAAGCTGTAAATATATTTAACTAGGCCTATTTCTCTCTAAGGAAACTGGATGTAAAACGCGTTTTTAAAATAAGAAAAACGCTCATTAAATTAAAGATATAAACCTGTTTTGTATGTAATGGTTGGCCCAAATACCATCTATTGCTTCAGTTGTCCTGATTCTGATTCTGATTCTGATTCTGATTATTATAACGGCCTGACGACCTTTGATTTCTGAACTGCATGATCTGCGTAATGTATTTTTCTGTTCTGTGATTGTTCATTTCTTCTCCAGGTGCGTCTGGTGCTGATGATACAGACAGAGTGTTGGTGATGGAGGGAGATTCAGTCACTCTACACATTAGTGTTAAACAAACCCAACAAGAGAAAATTAAATGGTATTTTAATGACTCTTGTGTAGCTCAAATGAATGGAGATCCCTGTAAGATCTGTGCAGATAATCAATGTCACGATGATAATGAGAGATTCAGAGACAGACTGAAGCTGGATCATCAGACTGGATCTCTGACCATCACAAACATTAGTACCACAGACGCTGGACTCTATAAGCTCCTGATCTTCAGCGGCGGCAGTGACAGTGACAAGACCTTCAGCGTTTCTGTCCTTGGTGAGTCCTTTAATGAATGTTTTAAAGCAGGCTATGTTTATTATTATCTGTGACCATCACAGCTATTTATTCTATACTTGTATTTTAAGTATATAGGTCATTTACTTGACCTATAAAAAAAGTGTACCTTGTATAAATATCACACGTTGCCTCATTGCACAGAACCAAGGGCGAGGGCCAGAAATGTTCAAGAGGGTGGGCCTTCATAAAACAAAGCGGGCAAAGCGTAGAATGAAAACAGAAGGACAAGTACAACGGCACAAAGTTTCAAATAGCCATGTAATAATAGTGTCAATAATCAACTAGTAATCTATCAATTTTAAAATATTTGTTGATATATGAATAATGAGATTTCTTCAGTCTGTCATTCATTTTGTTAATTCAGATTTTCAGGAAATTCATGTTTACATATCCAGTTGTTGCACAATTTCCCCCAAAAAAGATCCTCCTGGTTTGTGTTTCAGGTGTTTCTGCTGCTGAACGAGGTGAAGTGAAGAGAAAGTCAGTGAAGGAGGGAGAATCTGTCATTTTAGATCCTGGTGTAATAAAACACCCAAATGATTTGATGACGTGGTATTTTAATGACATTCTCATTGCTGAAATCACTGGAAATCAGAGTAAGACCTGTACAGATGATCCGTGTAAAGGTGGTGATGGGAGATTCAGAGACAGACTGAAGCTGGATCATCAGACTGGATCTCTGACCATCACAAACACCAGAACCACAGACACTGGACTCTATAAAGTGGAGATAAACAGCAGCAGCAGCAGCCGTCGTCGTCGGCGCAGCAGCAACATCAGCATCAGCAGCTTTAAGAGCTTCAGTGTTGCCGTCATTGGTTGAGTATATCATATAATTCATTTAAATTATACATTATTGAGATATTTTAAGTTTCGGTTTAAACTGTTTATAGAAAAAATATACTCAGGTTTCACTTATTCCATGCTTTTTTAATTGCTTTTCTTTAAAAAAAAACATCTATCAGTTCAATCAATATCATACAACTGATGATCAAATATTAGTAAAGTTGATAATGATTTGATGTCTAGTGATTATGTATGTCTGTCTTTACTGTTACAGAATCCAGTCAGTCAGTAGCAGTAATATGTGCTGGTGTTGGTGTTCTCCTGCTGGTTTCTGCAGCTTTAAATCACACCGCTGGTGTGATCAACTGTCACCGTAACAAAGCTTCAAAAGCAGGACAGAATGCAAGTATCACATACATACAGCTGAGTTATTTGTAAATCAGGATATAAACTAATTCACATGTATAAAATCAAATATGGACCAGATTTACTAACAGCTTGCGCCAGCGCAAACCCTCTTTTGGCATTAAAAAACTACTGTCAGGATTTACTAAAGAGACAATAGCTATGTTTCCATCACCCTGTTTTTATGCACATTTTGAAGTATTGCATCAGAAACGAGTGATGGAAACGGCAAATATCTGAAAAAAATCCTTAATTCGTCAAAATATTTTACGTGCGCTTGAGCTGGTTTTTGACTTGTGCGAAAAAGAGTTAATGGGAATAATGGGAGATTGAAATGCATTTGCCGAATAAATTCTGAAATGGCAAACATTAAACCCACGTGACAAATCGTCTGTTTCCGCCGATGGTGTTTTATTTACTATTGGTTACTAGGTTACCAATAGGTCCGTGTACCTTGGGATTTTATTCTTTCTTTTCTTCTAAACAGAAAAATGAAGAAACCGTTCATTTATCACATATTCGACCTTTCTCATGAACATAAAATTTTTTATTTTTTTGAAAATTTATGTTAATGAGGGTTGAATATGTGATAAATTAACGATTTGTTGTTTTTTCTGTTTAGAGGATAAAAACAAGAAAACAAATGATCCCAAGGTGGACCCCAATACCACCGTCATTCTCTCAAACAATTTGATGGAAACGCACCTAATTCACTTTTTTTTTTTTAAACTTTGAAAAGATTCTCTTCACGTTTGGATGGAAACCCAAGTAGTGAAACATTAGCAGTGAAAAGATAGCACACGTACGTCTGCAAGATGTCTGTTAAAGATCACTTCATCTGGAAAGCATCTGCTGTTTACTAAGTAAGGGATAATGTACATCCAGCCGGTTGTTATCTAAGAATAAACCCCCCGACTGGGTGTTTAGGGTCTTGCATCAGCCTGAAGGGGGTTTATTCTGAGATAACAATTGGCTGGATGTACATTATCCCGCTTATTACATGCCTACTTGCCACATAAGTAAATAATTAGACACAAAACACTGATCTGAGTTGAAATATTTTATTAGCTCTTTATTACCTGGATGAGCCTGTGTTTCTGTTTTCAGCGGTTGTTATCGGGGAATAACATACCGCTGGATGGCGCGATTGACCAATCAGAATCAAGTATTCCACAGAGCCGTGTAATAACATCTGATAGACGTCTTTAAGATGTCAGTTTTACATACATTCTAAATCATAAACATCTTAAAAGACATTTTCTAAACGTCTATTTGACATCTGACAGGAAACGTCCTATAGACGTATTGCAGATGAGCACACTCTAAAAATGACATCTTCCAGATGTAAACACGCACATCAAATAGACGTCTCCTTGATGTACGTGTGCTATCAGGAGCAGACACTGTTATTTTTGCGGCTGACCTTATTGCAAAGCATGGGATTTACTAAAGTTTGCCGTAGTCAATTTATTGGGATTTGAGCCACTATTTAAAGCCCAAATAAGCATGTCTTAACCTATTTTCGCTTGACATGCTGGAACTGGGAGATAATTTTCTCCCTTCGTGGTCATTTATTTTTAATGCCAAATAAAGATGTTTAGTAAATCTGGCCCTGGCAAATATACAAGTGTGCGCACAAAGTTTTGAATGCTTTAAATGTATAAACTGGTTGTTGAATCTGCATGTCATCACGTGTGTGGATGTGTATGTCAGTGCAATGTCAATGCAATACAACTTTTAACTGAATATGACCTCATCTAAAGAAATGCCCAATATTGAAGACATTGTGTTACTTTTTTTTTCTTTTTTTTTTTGAAAAAGAAAACCATCTGTCTTGTTAATTTATCTTCTGTGAATCTGTGTGTTCTTACAGGAGCATCATGTTGAAGACTCGTACACTAATAAGGCTTGGATGCCATTGTTGACTGTTACTGATGAATCGTACCCGACTGAAGATGCCAGAGCGACATCACCATTTTTAACTATTTAAATACGTTAAAGCATGTAGCCAAAATATATTTTATGAAAGAAGCACATTATCAGCAATAGAACAGTGAATGCTTCATGTTTTTCTGTGGAGATTTATTTATGATGCTATCATGCTTTTTGTAGCAGTTTAGTACCTCATTCTTTATGACCAAGAAGTGTATTTTACTACTCTCACACAGCATTGCTGCAATATGCAAGCACACAGATCATGTGCACAAATATGCAAACATGTCAGACAACATTAATCGACTCTGCACTACTGATAAAACTACTGGAAAAGATATTTGTCACGGATTCAGCCAGCATGCCATCAACAGGTCCTTCATCTGCACTCGTTCACAATCACTGGAATATTAATCTGCCACACTCTTCAAAAGCACACACACACACACCTGTTGTCTGGTCTCGTCAGTCTCTGCATGAGAATGTATCTTCCTGTGATTACTTGCCTTCCTTGTCTTCCTCCATCCGTCGATCCATTAAACTTCATCATCTGTCAGTTCATCGAACCATCCTGCAGTAAGAAACAAGACTCCTCAGTGAAGTGTTACTGCTCATGTTCATCTCTTTCCTGCTTGAGGATCCTGCACGATCTAAACTATCTGTGAATAAAGACCTGTTAACTTCATCTCTGTCTCATCTCCTGTTTTATGACAATAAGTTATCTGTAGCCTATGTGTTCAATATGTGTATCTACCATGTTTTTTAAACCGTTCATATGATACTATTTTATACATTAATTTGTTTAGTTGTTTGAGTGAAAAAAGTGTGAAAACCTTGAATCTCAGAACAATTATGAATGAGTGTTTTCTTTGCAAGCCCGTTTATCGGTCCAAATGGCGGTCTCCAATAACATTGGTGAAGGTTTTTGCGCGTTAGCCTACTGTCTTTCCTTTTACGCAACACAAGATTAAATGAAATGCATTTTCTCATATGTATTACCTCTTTATTTCATCTGACTCCATAAATGAAAAAGGTTTAAATGATATCTGAGAATCATCAAAAGTGAGCGAATGTTTGATTATTCTTTTTAACTCTTTAAGTATATTTTATCTGTTCAGATTAGGAAACTATGTCGCTCAAAGGTCCTCACGCCTTCTGTTTAACGTGGGTCTCACGATCACAAGCTCGTCAAGTTTTGATCAACAAACAGAGGTAAATGCTATATACCTGAGATCGGTCACATTCACGTTTACACAATCAAAGATACTTTGGTATAGCCCCCATGGAATTGCATACATTTCAATTTAACTTAACGTTTACTTCAGTAGAGGTACGGCCACTACAACAGATATAAGCTGACCAACATTACCTCTCTTATAATAGCTTTAGATTGGCCATGCAGTTAGGTACAATTATCTCAAGTAAAATTAAATTAAAACAGAGGTAAGACACACCCAAATTTAGATCAAGCAGCATTTGCTGTTCTAAATGGAAATTCACTTCTTGTCTTTGCAAACCAAGTAGCCTACACTTGAATTGATGCCAAATATTAGTCGTCACCAATCTGACGCAGATTTGAGGAAACATACAAATCCGTTTAATCTACTTGGGAAAACAATTTCAGAGCAAGTCAGAATAAAATCACATGTAACAATTTATTATGTCAGGTAAATGTATGTAATGATATTAGCTCAAAGGGGAAATATTAATAATAATCCATAATTATCAATTATGATTAATTATTAATATTTGGGTCAGTTAATTAGATTAACTTTAAGGTAAGCCAAATTAATATTCAACAGACTTACTGGGGGCAGAGGTTAATTTACATGGAAACATTTGTTAACAATGGGAATTTGCATTGACCTTTGAGAGCAGGATGCCATTTGCCTGGAAGACCCACCCTCCTCTGTGTGCAATTTATCTCTAAACTCTTAAATACCTTATTACCTTTTGGTTTACTTCTTTGGGAATGAGACCTTTGTACCAGATGCACTGAGACATTTCAAATGATACCAAACATGTATAATACTGTCTGATAATTATTCACATATAGATTCTTGGGTGAATTTTGGTGATCTCAGCATGAGAGAGAAGGAATAGAGGAAGAAGGAAAGAGATGGAGATTAGGATGATTCTGAGGTGAGACTTGCGTCTCATGGTGCACAAGAGTGAGTTCAAAAGTTAATTTCCTTTGTTCACTCAGAGAGTTGTCCTTTCTTCCATTTTTTACAGTCTTACACCTTCATGGTGACCATTATGAAGCATGATGTTCTACTTCATGTTCATACTTCGTAGTATGTCCTTACAGACTAATGACTCTTTCCCATTAACTACAGATTCACATGTAGAAACTTCGCTGTATTAGAAACACCCTCACAGTAACTAGTTTATTGTAATTTGATGCAATGTAATATAATATAAAGAATAGTTGGTTTCTGAAAAGGTCTTAAAGGGATAGTTCACTTTGAAATTAAATTTTGGTATGTTTTAGCTTACCTGAAGGGCATCCAAAATGTAGGTGTCTTTTTTTCCGCAGTAGTTTCAATTTTGATATTTTTAGGTCAAACCGTTCTTGTCTGTCAGTCATTTCATGCAGGTCTATGGTCACTGTCTCAAAGAGCATGCACAAAGTCCAAATTAAACAATTCCCCATCGTCCAAATTAAACAATTCCCCATCGTAAGTACACATTGATGGCCTAAGACACGAAACGAGCGGTTTGTGTGAGAAAACGAACAGTATTTATATCGTTGTTATCTCTTGAACACAGCCGCGTCCAAATGATCTGAGGGCGCGGGCGGGTATAGATACACTAGATGTCGCCTTGGATACGGTTTCGTTCCAATGAACTGCAATAGCGAAGGCGACATCTAGTGTATATATCTATACCCGCCCGCGGGCATCTTAGGCATCTTAGGCCGTCAATGTGTACTTACGATGGGGAGTTGTTTAATTTGGACGATGGGGAATTGTTTTAATTTGGACTTTGTGCATGCTCTTTGAGACAGTGACCATAGACCTGCATGAAATGACTGACAGACAAGAACGGTTTGACCTAAAAATATCTAAATTGAAACTACTGCGGAAAAAAAGACACCTACATCTTGGATGCCCTTGAGGTAAGCTAAAACATACCAAAGTTTTATTTCAAAGTGAACTATCCCTTTAAGGATTCTACAACTGCTCTCGAATCGCTCTCGCGCCATTTGATGGCATACATCACAGTCACGTGGCGTCTGTGCTGTCTCAAGTAGGACACAATTTCTAACCGGCATGCACTGCTTCAAGTCATCCTTTGATCGGTCTGCTCAGCGCTGTATCAAGTCGAAAAAGCCTATTTGTGGAGCAGCGACATCAAGACCCCGCCTAAACTCTCGAAGAAACGGTTAGTAAGCCTACATTTTACTGCAGTACAAATGTCAGTGTGAAATAAAGTTCGAGTTCAAGTTCGTTTTATTTATATAGCACATTTTATAACAGCCACTGACTGACCAAAGTGCTTTACAGAACTACAAGATTAAAACAATCGAACCATACATGAGAGCACAGCCCAGATACAGCAGCCTTATGCAGGAATAGCAAAAGCATTGTCGAACTTCAAAGATAAAAAAAAATAAGAAATAAGAAAACAAATATGGCAAAACGATTTCAGACACATCAATAATAAAAACAGAAATGGCAGTATTAGACTTAGGGAAAGAGAAAAAAAAAAAAAAAAAAAAAGTATATATATATAGTAAATCTAACCATCCTTAATTATAGGCTAAGGAAAACAAGTGCGTTTTTAAAAGTGACTTAAAAGAAATCACGGAAGGGGCTATCCTAACTGCTAAGGGCAAATTGTTCCACAGCCGAGGCCCAACCACAGCGAAAGCTCGATCACCTCTGCGTTTCAGTCTGGAATGTGGGACTAGTAACAGGTTCTTATCACTCGATCTCAGACTTCTTAATGGGGTGTATGGTTGTAACAATTCAGATAGGTAGCTTGGTGCTTGGCTACATAAAGATTTATATACAAATAAAAGGATTTTAAAATCGATTCTGAGATTAACGGGTAACCAATGAAGAGACCTCAGAATTGGGGTGATATGGTCACTTTTTCGACTATTTGAGAGGAATCTTGCAGCAGCATTTTGCACTATTTGGAGACGAGCAATTTGAGTTTTCGAAATTCCGCAGTAAAGTGAATTGCAATAGTCTAAACGTGAGGAGATAAAGGCGTTAACAGCCATCTCAAGAGATTTGTGATTAAGAAAAGGTTTGACTTTTGACAGCAGACGAAGTTGATAAAAACTAGAGCTTATTACAGAGGAGATTTGTTTATCAAAGTTTAAAGACTCATCTAGTAGAACGCCCAGGTTTCGTACCCGTGAGGATCTAAAAGCCGATAGACTACCTAGGTCGAGGGCGGCCGGTGGATTAACAGTGGGCCCAAAGACAATGATCTCGGTCTTGTTTTCATTTAGAAATAAAAAATTTTGGTCCAGCCAAAATTTAACTTCATCTAGACAACTTAATAATGGTGAAAGGGCAGAGGGATCGTTTCTCTTGATAGGTACATACATTTGTGTATCGTCTGCATAACAGTGAAAGGATACCCTATGTCTTCTTAGAATAGTGCCCAGTGGTAACATGTAGAGAGAGAAAAGAGATGGCGCTAAGATAGATCCTTGAGGAAGACCACAGGTTAGATGCGCAATGGAAGAGGAACAATTTCCTAACTTTACTCTGAAAGTTCGACCCGAGAGATAAGACTGGAACCACTGGAGGACAATTCCTTTTAGCCCCACATAATGCTCTAGTCTGGATATCAGAATAGAGTGGTCGACGGTGTCAAAAGCTGCTGATAGATCTAAAAGTACAAGAGCCACAGAGTCACCAGTATCCGTGGATAAATAGATGTCATTTAAAACTCTCAACAGGGCAGATTCAGTACTGTGAGCAGACTTAAAACCAGATTTAAATTTTTCAGAAATGTCATTACACTTTAGGAAAAACTGGAGTTGGCCAAGAACGACTTTTTCTAACACCTTCGAAACAAAAGGTAATGCAGAGATAGGACGGAAGTTAGTTAGCACGGCAGGATCCAGTGAAGGCTTCTTGAGTAACGGTGTGACCGTGGCCACCTTAAGTGCAGTAGGGATGGAGCCGATGAGGAGGCACTTATTTACAAATGACACCAATCCTGGCCCTACTGCATCAACAATTAATTTAAGAAACTTAGGAGAAATTATGTCGAGAGAGCAGGACGAAGGTTTCATATTTGCTATAATTTCTTTGAGGAGATTCAGAGTGATAGGCTCAAAAGTATCCCAGGTAACAGAATTCAACAACTGACTAGAGTGTTCGGTATAAGAGGGACTAGCTTTGCATCTCAGATTGGATATTTTGTCGATGAAAAATCTCAAGAAGCTTTCACATAGCTCATCAGAAGCACCAAGCAATGTATTTACCGGAGGATTTAAAACAGAGTTGATAACAGAGAATAAAACCTTGGGTCTAGAGTGGTTTGCCATAATCATTTCAGAGAAGTATGTGGCTTTAGCCGACTTTACAGCATTCTGGTAGGTCGACAAACTGGCTTTAAACAGCTGGAGTGAAATATGTAGCTTGTCCTTTTTCCATTTGCGCTCAGCCTTTCTGCTAACTTGTCTTAGTTGGCGAATATCCACGTTGAGCCAAGGTTCAGATTTAGGTTTAGGTTTATAAGGCTTAAGCGGAGCAGTTTCATTTAGGGCATTCAGCCAAGCAGAGTTTAACAGAGCGAGATGCTGGTCGGCATCTAGGTCCAATAGCGGTGAATCCAAGAGCAGATGCGATGAGGATTTCATAAAGTGCTCATTAAAATTTGCTCCAAACTGAGGGCAATAGGACCGAGACAGTCTTACGTCTGCAATAGTGGAGTGAGAAATACAAGGAAGGGATGTAGAAAATAATATTGGCTTATGGTCCGAAAGCATAAAATCAGATATAACAACATCACTGATTGCCATCCCATAGGAAAGTACAAGGTCCAAGATGTGACCCTGAATGTGAGTGGAGTCATTAATCCACTGGACTAAGTTGAAGGATTCTAAGAGGCTGAGGAAATCCTTTGATAGGGTGTTTGATTGACAGCAAACGTGGATGTTAAAATCACCCATCAATAAAAAACGGTCGTAGGTTGTGGTGATATTACCAATGAATTCTGTAAATTGCTGAATGAAATCCTGTATTGAGTGTGGAGGACGGTAAATCACCCCTAATAAAACAGGGCCATTCCAGTCTAAATGAAGTAGCTGAGCTTCAAAACTAGAAAATGCACTGACAGTAACTGACCGGCATCGTACAGAGAATGAGTTTTTGAAAATAGTCACTATCCCCCCACCTCGTCTATTTGGACGGGGGGAGTTAAAGAACGAACAGTCAGTTGGAACTAATTCAGAAAAAGGGGTTAGATCGCCAACCTTAGTCCAGGATTCAGTGATGAACATAAAATCCAAACAATGAGAAGAGAAAAAGTCGTTGAGCAGGAAGGTTTTGTTCACCAAGGATCGGGCGTTGGTGTTTTGGTAACAGTTTTGGAAATGTTGAAATTAAAGTTGAAGTTCCAATCTCCTCCCGAAAATCCCCAAAAAAGTCCATTTGTGCCTCAGTGACTAGGCTACTTCACTCAGAGAAGCTGTCAATCACAGCTGTCAATCATGACATAGCTATCACACTCCCATTTTTGTAGCATCAAATAACTAGCCAAACTCATTTAAAAACAACGAACACTTAAACAGCGTGATAAACTACCTAAAAAGACAGGAAACATCTTTGGAAAAAAAATTATATGAAGTGTAATTTGATTGATTAGTTTGCCTAACCTACAAGGAGAGGGCGGTGTTTACTGGGACCAACAGCACCTGGGTGTGATCAAGACGCTTTGGCTTCACTTTTTGGGACTTGTGCAGCACTCTCTGCTTGAGTCCCCCAAGGAAGTAGTGGGTCTCCTTTAGGACCCACCCAGGCGGTAATTCTTGTAGCTCCAAATTTAGCTTCTTGTAGCAAGGTAAACTCAATGTACTTTTACTTTTGCATACTGATGGTGAAGTGAAGCTTTATGAAGCAGCGAAGCTTTCAACACAATTGTATCGGAAAAAGGTTAATTACTCAAAGCTTTTCAAATCAGAGCTTGACGAGGACCTCTGCTGGTGAAAGTGAGGGGAAGAGCTGTTTTGCAAAATGTTTCACAACTGACCAACGCATTAATATTAGAAGCAAAAATTAATGAATGAATGGATGAATAAAGTAATGAATTTAATGTATGAAATACATGACAACAATATGTTCCATTGCATACACCTAGTGACTCAAAACATTAAAGAAAACATTTTGTATTGTGGATGTGGACATTCTTCCTGTTTGTAAACAAAGAAAACTTAATTAATGCAGGTACATACACACAAACACATTCCTAAGATTTGGAATTACTGGTGCTTGGGGAAATGTTAAATGTTATATAGCAACAATAAACTCTCCTAAACAAACAGTTCAGTGCGACACAATACACCTTAACAACTGACGAGGACACGCCCTGTGTGGCGCATTTTTAAACCCTTGAATCAGATTAGGAAGCAGTCATGGGTGTGTGTGAAACGAAAGGCTTGTTCGACTTAAACAGGTGTTACAAGATTTTCGGTTTCTAAAACTTTTGATTCAGTGGGCGGAGCTACATTAATATTCATGAGTTTCCCGGCATGTGCGTACGGAACTGATCATTTAGTTCCAAGCACAGCAGGTTTATGGATTATTTTAAAAAAAAGGTAAATATTCAGTGCAATCTTAAACAACAATTGTTTATCGTTTCGTAAAGTTCATAATGTTTTTATTAGTTTGCACATTTTGTACCTGACTGTGCAGACATTCACTTTGTGTAGCCTAATGTTAGGATAAAGCAGCGGCTTAGGTTGAAAACGCTTAACCACTCCCCTCAAACTGTTAGTCTGCTATGAGCAGAGATGGAGAGGACTAAAAAACGTTATCGTTTGTTGAATATGTCAATGCCCGTAACAACTGAAATAAACCTGTATAGATGTATCTGTGGACACAATATTTTTTGTAAGACAATTTACTGATGTGATGATCCACATGATGTGTTTAACCCTGTTCTGAGTCAAAATATTCAACATTCTCCATGTTCTCTGGTTGTGAACTGTCTGCGGTTGTAAAAGTCATAGTGCTGAAAAATTTTGCTGAAATTTAATTGATTTTTCATAGGCCTAGCCTATTTCCAGTAAAAATATTTAAATTTGTTTACAAACTCATATACATTTACAAATTAATATGATCACAAGGTTTAAGGTTCCACTTTTAATGTGAAACCAAAACTTCCAGAACACCTGAATGACTACAGCTACACTGATTTCCAATAGAAAAGCATACCGAATATTCTAAAGTACATGAACCAACTTTAAAAACAATTTAAAAACAATTTAATTTATTTATTGCTATATGCTCTTCTGTTACCTTACCTTGTGAAGCTTTAAAGCTGTATCATATCTGGTAATGACTGAAACATCCACAACCATATCAGTGGCCTAATAAACATTTTGCACCCTACACACTGTTTCTCTTTGTCATCTGTTCTTTCTTTGACCGTGTGTCAAACAAATGCTTGATCCATTTTGTTGCTCAACAAACACTCATTCAACATTTTTTTAAATTGGTTGCTGATTCTATTTCGTAAAAGAATGTGCACTGTAAACCCAAACGCTCAAAATAATTAATTGGTTTGAGTAGGACAAACTTAAATTAAACTAATTAGTTCAATCAAATTAACTTTTATGAGCAATTAGCACTTTCTTTTTCTTTCAAGTTCACAGAACTGATATATTTTAAGTAAACTGAACTGTTTCATTGTTTTGAGTTTTATGAAATTATTTCTTTTAATTTAGACGAATTTAATTTTAACTGAAACGGCTGGGATGTCTATTTCCCAGCATGCTTTGCCAATGGCACTCGAAAGGGAGAGTAAATGCTAAAATTAAGTGTAATATAATGGGGGGGGGGGAGGGGGGTTGTGCAAGATTAATGTTAAGTGGGAGATTTAGTATAGTGATTAATGTTTTGTTGTGCTAATTTAGAAGAATTTCTGTTAATGTTGGTTTTAGGATAGTTACCATCATGGTGACAAGTGGTGCATGCAGCTTGATTTGAGAGCAAATAAAACCTTGATATTGCTGCACTCATACAGCAAGTGCTACTGTATAACATACTATTGTTAAATTAATATGTTAGCAAACCAGCTTGTTAAATCTAGCTAAGTTTATACTAATAAACGTGTTCACATTGAGATTGCATGAAAGTTTTAAGTTAAATGTATGAATGTACTCAAACATGTCAAGTTAAGAACAATTAAAATGTATAAGTACAAAATAACTGAGGAAACCAGGCAACTGATTGCCTTGCATTTTTGAGTTTTGCCAACTTATTCGGGTTTACAGTGTGTTTTACTCATTTACAGTAGCCTAGATGTACCAAATGTATTTTTTTTACACTTTTTCCATACAATTTTGTTTAATCTAAATTGTGGGTTATGTGTAATGTATTAAAACAACATATTCGTGCTTGTGTGTGGTCTTAAGTTATTTAGCTTATATTTACAAAATGAACAAGAATTTAAGAACAATAACAGGATATATAAAAACTTTTATGCAGTTTTTTTTTTTTTAGTTATTGCATTCAACAAATGATAACAATGAGTAAAAGACAGTTTTAAGCATCGCAAGTTTTCTGTGCTTTATCCTGTTGGCTACACAAAGTGAATGACTGCAATCATTCAGTTAGGGACGAATGAACAAAACTTGCAAACTAATAGGCTACAAACATTAAATGGTTATGAAATGATACATTTAATCGCTGCAAAAGATGCTTTCCAACAGGTGTTTTACCATTTTTCCAAACGCCTCACATCCGTACATTCTTCCATTTAGAGCTTGAATAATAGAAACTCTAGCCCAAGAATACAAACAACCCCATACCTAAAAATGGCATACCTCGAGTCACAGCACATCCAATACAAGTCAATGGAGTTGGACAAAAACTACGATAAAACCTGTTGGAAAGCATCTTGTGCAGCGATTTTTGTGTGAGCATATCAGTGAACACCCCTGACCACTCGGTGAGTTTCACGTCTTTGTAAACGAAAGTTTAATGCGTTTTAGGAAGGACTACCACAGAAGCCGAAAATTCTCGGGACAGCAGCATGTGTCCAAATTTCAATCTTAACCGTTCTATTTCATCAGAAATGATCTGAAAACAGGGCTTTAAGTGTAAAATACCGAACTTGTCCTTTAATGCTCATTGGTTTAAACATTGTATTGTTTTAAACAAGTATTGTTCTCTTTAAAAATGGTGGATTTAAAACTGTGATATCATGTTTTATGTGTATAAATTAACTCTCTGACAGTGTGATCTCTGTATGGGTTATTTGATTATTGTCATATTTATAAAACAAGTCGAACAAGCCTAACGCTTCGGATGTCATTGGTTACGTGATTTGCTAACACTTTACAATAACAGGGCAATCATGTACTAATACCTGAATTAATAGTTCCTTCAACATGAACTCATGATTAGTGAAGATATGAACTAATCATGAACCAAGGAAGAGCAATCCTTAACTTTGACAGGAGTCATGACAGAACTCCTCCTCTCACTGCAGCCACCCACTCCCAGCAAACACAGAACGTTGGCACAACGTAGCCAACCTTCTAACAATGTTTTAAAAACATGGCCAAAAGGTTGCTATAACTACGTTGTGTAGTGAATGTTGTTACAGCGTTGTCACAATGTTGACATTAAACCACCGTTCAGGGCCATTGCTTAAGGTTGTGCCAACGGTGTCTTGACAACCACTGGACTACATAATGTAGGCTACTCGTCACTGCCCTGAAGCGGGAAAATCAGCCTTTTAAATTCCAACCACCTGTTGTTGGGCTCATTGTGTTGTCTCGTTCTTCATGGAGCAAGGATACGTGAGTATTGCGTTTAAATTTAGCCTTCCTCAGCTATCAAACACAACCTACAACTTGAATTTCTAATGTGATTAATGTAGCCTCGCTTGCACTGTTTAGTTTGTAACTTGATTTTTCCGCTATTTAGTCTCATTCGTTTCTTTGCTCCTCTGGATTTGTGGATGTTCCCCCGGTGACACCTGCTTTCGGCTACTGTCTGCCATACAGACCTGGTTTTGTAGGGCTGGGAATCGATTCCAAAAAGAATCGATTCCTTGATTCCGAGGCGTTGGGAATTGAGAGTCGATTCCAAAGGTTGGAATCGATTCCATTAAGGGGAATCGACTCCTCTTTAAGATTTTTTTTAAAACACAAACCGCGGCCTGTTGCCGAATTCATCTGTCAACACAATCACGTCACCTGTAAAGAAATAAAGTTCAGACTACTAATATACTATAGTGGGCACGCGACCTACAGTAGGCTACATTTAATTATTGCATTTGCAGCGTGAGCTGGAGGAATGGTTACTGTGGGAACAGTGCTTGTGTGCACTGTTCGTAGGGGTGCGTGTGAACCATAGACGCTGCGAACATTATAGTGTGCACGTGACCTAGGCCTACGTATGACACAGACAAAAAAGAGCTCTTTTCGTGCTTTATTTGTGTCGCCGTAAAAACGGTGTTAATTTGCAGGTGTGCGTGTAAAAATAGTTTATATGTGTAAAGGCCTAAAAAAAAGTGAATGTGTAAAGGCCCTAAAAAAAGTTTATATGTATAAAGGCCCTAAAAAAAAAAGTTGTGTAAACTAAAGGCCTAAAAAGTTTGTATGTGTAAAGTGTGCATGAGTCTGTTCCTGAACAAAATGCTTCTAGAATTTAACAGGAATTTTAGCTATAGTTTTATGATACTGGATGAAATATATGTACCACAAATAAATAAAAATCTATCTATCCACATACATAAGTGTATACTGTACACTTATGTATGTGGATAGATCGATTATGTGTGTATGTGTGTTTAGTTAGGTATGTATGTAAAATAGAATCTACATATGTAGGCTATATGGTGAACATATTCCTAGTCTTTACACTGTACTGTCTACACCTGATGCAGGAAGCACGACGTGACAAATCCCCGAAGTAAATGCCTCGTCCTATTTATGACCAAGCACTCGCAAGTCACAATATGTCTAATAGGAAGGACAAATGGATTTGCAACGGTCGCTTTGTCACGCCCGGTGTAGAGAGTTTGCTGTGTGGCACGGTAAGACGCGACAATGTTAGACACGGTGTTGGTATTAAAAAAGAAAAGAATCAAAAATAATAGTGAGGAATCGATTCCAAGAATCGATTCTTTTCGATTCCAGAAACAGGAATCGGAATCGATTCCAAATAATCCGGAATCGAACAGCCCTACGTTTTGTTCATTAACTGTTCTGATCTGCCTTTGCTTTTTATGTTTTATTTATTATACTTAAAATAAATTTGTATATTCTTTTATTTATTTATTTTTCCCTCACAAATGTATTACTTTTGGAAGTGCAATTTGATTCTATTATGCAGTTTTAAAAAAGTTGAATTAACGAAACCTTCTGTAATTTATACTCTTCAAAGTGTACACTTGCAGGTGTTGATAGCCCCATTAAATAATAATATAGATAAACAATAAACGATAAAAAGTATAATGGGGGATATAGCAGCATATAAAAATATTGTCAGAACGTCGTCTCTCAGTGGAATGTCGCGCAACAACGTTGCCACAGCCCTGTCGCGTCTTGCAATTCTACGTTGTTACAATGTTGCGAGCACTAGACAGCGACGTTGCCATAGCAGAAATGCAACGTGCCACAGACGTTGCCACAACGTAAATGTGTTTGCTGGGTATTTCAGGCAAGGCAAGTTGGATCTCAAACAAGCCTAAGCTTCACTGAAAATCGTTTTGTTTTGACACACGGCTCGGAGCTTTGGTGTCACGGTTAACATCACTAGCCTACATTTGTAATGCTCCAAAACTTGTTTTGCCAACCGCCAATAACGAGAACAAGGAGAAGGGGAAGGGGGGAAAGATGTTAACATGCCGATTGAGGGACCTTTTAACGTATTTGCATCATTAAAAAAAGGATCTGCATTTTTATTTATTTTTCTATTAGTTTTGTTCACGGTGTTGTTATTGTCTTTATCCGTCCATGCCCATGGTAAGACATTTGTTACTTACAATCTCTCTGCCTGTTAACTTTAAAAACTTTAAAAAGTTACCCAGTTTATTCAGCTCTAAAAGTTTGGCTACAGTTTTATATTTTGCCTGGCCATTAAGCCGTTTATATGAAATATGTTCATTTTCATTGGTGTCAATTTCTACAATCAACTGAGGTGATGATACAGAACTTTTTGAGCAATGTTGATGGTCAATGTTGACGTCAACAGGCAAGAGTCCAAGACCGAACTAATTTATCCAGATAGAAGTGTTGCTCATTCTCAATGGGAAAGTGCCCGAGCAACATCAAGGCAACACAAATCAAAAAGCTGCCCTGTGTATCATCACCTTGAAACAATTTATCAAGTGACTTGGTGTTGAAAACTTTATCTAAAAGTATCATGGCATCATACTGTGAGTAAATGTTGATATCTTATGCGTTATATGAACTGATCATGTACCTTGATTGTGATGTCAGTCGCTTTGGATAACAGCTTCTGCCAAATAAAAATGTGTTGTCCGGTAGTTTTCATGAACGAATCGTTTTTTGAACCGCGGTTCTTTTAAGTGAACCGGTCGAACCAGTTCATCAAATTGGCCTGAATCGTTCAAAACGTCTATAGATATATAAATACTCGATATATTTAGACTACCCCACGTGTTTTCAAACTAGCAGGGTATAACTTACAATGAATGGTGCCAAAGACAC
The DNA here is from genome assembly GCA_023718395.1 of Leucaspius delineatus. Lineage (NCBI taxonomy): Eukaryota > Metazoa > Chordata > Actinopteri > Cypriniformes > Leuciscidae > Leucaspius > Leucaspius delineatus. The sequence continues at coordinate 33,245,638 of CM043363.1, forward strand.
ATTAAGAAAAAATGTGCTTTTCACTTACTTACTCCCATTGTGTATGATTGACGAAAAACATACATGTTTGTATTGAACATTTCTGGAGCAACACATTTTGTGTGAAAATAAATCATAAAAGTGGTTTATTTTGTTTAAAAATCTAGTAAATGTATGAGGTGACTATGTGGGCCTTGTAAAACTAGCATGGGGCAAAATACACAAAGTATTGATACAATTACTAAACTAAAATAATGTTCTTAATAACGTTTTTAAAAAACTGATGCTTTAATTAGCTTGAACAATAAAACCTTGGCCTCAAAATATATTAAATAATTTTAGCGATTCTCGTTTGCTACATAAAAATCAAATATTAGATCAAATTAGCGCAGCACCAACTTCGCTCTGCTGCTAGCGATCGCTTCAAGGATCGGCCAAATTTCCACTTGTAATAAAAGTCCTGCGGCAAGTTTTTGTGCCATCTAGTGGTTTAGAGGAAAATAAAATCAAAGGCGCCTTTTAACCTGTGGAGCCTTTAGCCTGTTGTACCCTACCAAAAAACAAAACAATGTTTTGTGATTAAAAGCACAATTTTCTTTGTGTGTGTGTGTTTCTCTTGTATGATGTTCATTAGGATGTTCAGGATCATCCATGATGAGACTCATGTATGTTTTTCGGATGAGTGAATCTGTAAATCAATGATGTTCTTCTGCTGTTTGTTTGCATTACATTTATGAATCCAGACATAGTTCTCTACTCACAATCTTAATGATCTGTAGAAAAAAAACATTTCACAGCACTTTCCTGTTGTTTAGTTTTGTTTGGCTCATTATTAACTGTTCTTTTCTTTTCCAGGGTTTTTCAATGTTGATATTGTTGGAGTGTCAGTGTCAGTGATGGAGGGAGATTCAGTCACTCTAAACACTAGTGTTCAAACAAACCAACAAGAAATGATTAAATGGTATTTTAATGACAGTCGAATAGCTGAAATCAGTGGAGATCTCAGTTTTATCTGTACAGATGTTCAGTGTAATGAAGGCACTGAGAGATTCAGAGACAGACTGAAGCTGGATCATCAGACTGGATCTCTGACCATCACAAACACCACAAACACAGACTCTGGAGTTTATCATCTAAAACTCATCAGCAGCAGCAGGAACAGTGAAAAGATCTTCAATGTTATTGTTTATGGTGAGTCAATTAATGAATGTTTAAAAGCAAGTTAAACTGTCTTTTTTTTCAGTAACATTCAGAGGCGTTCTTTTGTCTCATGCCCTGTTTACACCTGGTATTAAAGGGATAGTTCACCCAAAAATGAAAATTCTGTCAGTAATTACTCACCCTCATGTTGTTCCAACCCCGTAAGACCTTCGTTCATCTTCGGAACACAAATTAAGATATTTTTGATTAAATCTGAGAGTTGTCTAACTCCTCCATAGGCTTCTAAGGGACTGAAACTTGCTGGCCCGCATCTGTGTTGCACGTCAACCAATAGTGAGCCTACGTGGTGACGTACAACACAGACGCGCTACGCTTAAACACTACGTGAAAAGACCAGAGGCCCAGAGAGAAGGAAATGAAAAGTGGAATAAAGTCATTATTTTTGTTTGTTTTTGCGCACAAAAAGTATTCTCGTTGCTTTATAAACTTAAGATCGAGCCACTGGAGTCACTTGGACTATATTAACGATGTCTTTAATACATTTTCTGGACATGTTTCAGTCCCTTAGAAGCCTATGGAGGAGTGAGACAACTCTCAGATTTAATCAAAAATATCTTAATTTGTGTTCCGAAGATGAACGAAGGTCTTACGGGGTTGGAACAACATGAGGGTGAGTAATTACTGACAGAATTTTCATTTTTGGGTGAACTAGGCTATCCCTTTAAGATGTGTTTTGGTCGATCGGATCGCAAGAAGACGAGAGAGACACATTCCCGTTTACACCTGCCTCGTTTATAACCGTTGCGTAGGCCTACACACAAAACAGGCCCTGAAAGAGGTTGTGTTTTATAAAAACAAACTTGACGGGAAAATTTGCGCACCTGCACGCAAACTCTGACCCATGCGTATGAACATTTTAGAGACTGAGCAGTTTGGCGACACCGATGGTGAGCTGGAGTTAAATGTCTTTTTGATCACTTTTAGACAGAAAATTTAAAGGTGAACTAAGTAACTTTCACAAGTTCACAACGTAATTTCGGGAGGAGTGAAACCATCTAATCTTTCAATTAACTGCAGGAGCATATAAGCAGCCGCTCACCTTGCTCTGGCATCAGCTGTTCTGGTGTCCCTCCACCTCCCCAACTCCACCAACATCATTTAGGCATCTTGCTACCATACTCATCATCCGGGCATTAGTAGTCCCACTGGGGGGTTTATCTATAAGCTTGAGTTGAAGCTGCTTCCTCGAGCCCCTCCACTGCGGACAGCAAGCCAAATATGCTTAACCTTATTAGCTTAAAAATTATATGGGCAAAGGAACTCGTGAATGCGCAATAAGGCCTATCTAATATAATTGATATAATTGATATAAATCAATTAAAAATACTGTTTGACCGGTGGAAAAGAAAAAGTTCTCTGAAAGGTATTTTATATTATTTGATTTATTTATTCAAAAACAAGGCAAGGATAGGCAACTAAATGATTTTTAGCAATTGAATGTGAGGGCACATCCATTAAACATGGTATCACGTGGATGAATATGCATATGAAAATGATATGCAGATGAGGATGCATAGTAAAACTAGGCGTTGTAAGCTCCATAGTGCTCATAGTTCTCAGTCGGAAGAGGGTGGCTTGCCCACTTCAGGTTGGTGGAGAGTTCCTGCCTCAAGTGGAGGAGTTCAAGTATCTTGGGGTCTTGTTTACGAGTGAGGGAAGGATGGAACGGGAGATTGACAGACGGATCGGTGCAGTAATGCGGTCGATATACCGGTCTGTCGAGGTGAAGAAAGAGCTGAGCTGCAAGTGTAACGGAGCTCGTCGCTTTTGTAACTGGATCTGGTCTCGCTCCCGTATTCTGCATTGTGATTTCACCAATTCATTCACACGTCCTTCGTGCACTCTGAATCAGTGGGCTCAATTCCCCAATAAATGCAAGGACACATCATCTCTGTTGATTTGTATTTACTGAAAATTGAAATAAAACATCATTTCAGTGGTGTTTCGCTGCAGAAATTACACATCAACAGCACTCATTCCCTGTAGCAACTGCTGTGTTACGCTATATTCCGTCAAACCCAAGCGGCAACCTCCCCGTCTCTCTCTTGAAACCAACACGGAAGTGAGTTAAACTGCAATTCATTGACTGGCCGCTTGGCCTGGCTGCAGAAGTGAGTCAAATCTGTATCTCCCTCATGTTAAAATTACCAACTTTACAACAGAAAAAAATATGTTTACAGCCTGGATCTCTATGTGGCTTTGGTCTATAAAGCTAATTTTGCCCTTCATAACAACTGTGAGGGGGGTGAATTATTTTATAACTCGTCCGTTTAGTTGATTAATATTTAAATTTAAGGGTGTGGCCAGTGGACACTTGAGTGACAGATGGATTGCCGCTGTCAGTGCTAGCCGTTTGTTTGCTGTTACTAGCCGTCACTTCACCTCAGCAAATGTTAGCTGCTGAACTTGCCATCTCTGCAGTGTTTGTGCTTTTTTTCGGGATTATTTCATACAATTTAATACTTGGGTACAAAGCCCACGTCTTTGGATTCCGTCGTTATCGTTCGAGAGAACAACCAGCGCTGTATTTCAGTTGTTTTCCTCCGTGAATCTGCACTAATGGATGTCTGACAATTTCGTTGCTTTTTGGGGTTTTCAAATTTAAAACGTCAATAAATGCTCGTTCGTTCTGCTCTCACGGAACAGATGGATTATAATATGCTTATGTACCGTCAGATGAAATCATGCAGGCGTCGGCGCTTTCTCCGTCCATGCAATAAATGCACATGAATGAGCGCGGATTTTCTAGCGCATACTTGCACTTCAAAGGCAATATATCTATGGTTTAACGGTTAAACCATAACCCATTTGAGAGACGGCCAAAATCAGAATTTAAAATGGACTGAATAAGCTCTCTACGAACTTGAGCAATGCCGCGCTGACGGACCATGAAAGAGTGACGGACATGTATGCACATAAATCACTGTCACACACAAACACTCTCGAAGTAATACACAGTCTCACTTGTTGTAGCCATGTCTTTTAACTATTATAATATTTCGAAGGGCAAAAATAGGAACGTTTAATTGGCTTTACATTATCAGCTAACTCGATCACGTCGAGCTAGGTAATTTCAGATAGCCAGGCCAGGCTCCTCAGCTCCACTCACGCCCCCCCGCCTGTTTGTCTATTTTCTGTTATCCGGGAGTGACGCAAGGCCAAGATGGCGACGGCCGGCTCCGCCCACTTTAGGCTTCAAAAATGCTCTTCAGAAACCTACGGGTGACGTCACAGACACTACGTCCATATTTTTTTACAGTCTATGGTCAAACCACACATTTTTGTCTGCAGCTCCCAAACAAGCCACATGAGGGCACTATTTTAACATAAAACGAATAACTGCTGCCGAATTCAGGAGGATTCACAATGATACAAATTCTAACTCTGTTACACAAGGCGAAGCTCTCGATTTACCGGTCAATTTACGTTCCTACTCTCACCTATGGTCATGAGCTGTGGGTCATGACCGAAAGGACAAAATCCTGGATGCAGGCGACCGAAATGAGCTTTCTCTGCAGGGTGGCTGGGCGATCCCTTAGAGATAGGGTGAGAAGCTCGGTCACTCAGGAGGAGAGTAGAGCCGCTGCTCCTCCACATCGAGAGGGGCCAGCTGAGGTGGCCTGGGCATCTGTTCCGGATGCCTCCTGGACGCCTTCCCTGGAAGGGACTAAGAGGCGCTGGAGGGACTATGTCTCCCAGCTGGTCTGGGAACGCCTCGGTGTCCACCCGGAAGAGCTAGAGGAAGTGTCTAGGGAGAGGAAGTCTGGGCATCTCTGCTTAGACTTCTGCCCCCCAACCCGGCCCCGGATAAGCGGAAGAAGATGGATGGATGGAAGCTCCATAGTTATTTCGAGGTGGAGAGCATGTGTGCACTATCTTCCGCTGACTGGGATTTATAAAGGGAATTTAGCGCTGGTTCTGGCGTACGCACGGTTTTATAAGTCTGAATATTTTTGGCTTTCGGGCACACGTACTCTTTTAGTAAGGATCCTATGCACGTTTTATAAATGAGACCCCTGGTGTTTTAATAAGTCTCTTTTGTAAACTTTCAACCACTTCTGTCCTGATTTCTATGTGCAGGTAAATGTGTCTATGGTTTTTTTCAGATCATTCGATCTAATGGACAAAATAAGCTCAAGCAGATTACATATGAACGTGCCCAGACACGACTGAAAAACACATCATCAACTTTAGTTTCTGCTCTGACAGACACAGGTCCAGTCTAACACTGTGAGTGTGTGTTAGAAATCAGGAATGATGAGAGAATATTGTGCTTGGTTTGTTAGGTAAAAGTTTAAATCCGGTTTGGCTAGCGCTCTTCCCAGAATGTTAAAGGCACAATATGTAACTTTTTTGCTTTAAAAATAGCAAAAATCACTATATCTATGTTATATATATTTTTAGTTGTGTACTTACATTATCCCGACTGTTTCCAACAACTTTCAAACCAGGAGAAATTTTAATTTAATTTTTAGACACGGCGCGTTTCTTTATTTCCGCTTTGTCGACGTCAATGGCGTCATATCCGCGTTGTCTCTAGTTTCCGCTCGTACTGCCATGGTAACCAGAGCTATGAACCAGAGCCGTCTGATAGTAACCAAGACGACAGACGTGGACCACTGTAGTTCGCAATGTCTATCTGCACGCTGTTGTTGTTTCGTTCAAACATTATGGACCATGGCAAGCAGACTTTGGATAAAAAAGTAGAACTGAAACGAGAATCAATATCAGCGCGGTGTTTTCGAGATGCCGAGAGCTCCCATAAACAGTATATAAACGAGAGCTCCACGTCCGAGACTTCGACCGCTCCTACATGTACTTTATTAAGCAGGTGAGCACATTTACATAAAACTAATCAATGTTATATAGTTCAACAATGATAAAATGTTATAATATGATCTGTATGTTATTCTAATGTTGATGTAACTTAGCTTACTGCTAGTCTCATACAGATGAACAACAAACTAACACATAACGTTACATTTCAACACATTGAATTGAAATGCAGTTTAGTGTGCTAAATGTAATGTTAGACCAAGTGAAACAGCGCTGCGTTACCTCACAAGTTTAATTTGTCTAATAAACTGACCTGTGAGTTGTAATTCTGCACTTGCGTGATCGGTAGAATGAAATGTCCATATTATATCCAGGGGCGGCGTTTGCGTATGGCAGAGTATGGCAGTTGCCATACCCTAGCAGTCAGAGTTCAGATAAAACATCAGCTAATGATGATGCTCGTTAAAGATTTCCACCCAGTCCCCCTAAAAATTTGCTATTAACTGTACACTAATTCGTGATCGCCTCATATGTCATTAAAAGTCATATGAACACGGCTCCTCCCAGTATTATCTCCGCAGCGCCAGCATCAGAACAAAAGCAGAGGACAACGTGTGTGCATTTATTGATAGGTCGTTATGATATATTATGCATCTGTGTAGTTCTTTGTTTGTCATAAATGCAGTTTACATAATTAATATGATGCTGTAGCAATTCAACACGGTTTCCCACTGTAAAATCTATAAAAAATATATATTATTATTATTATGATATTAATTTGATAATAAATCCAAAGGCAAAACACGCGATAAGTGACCATTCACGATTAGCGCTGCTCTTATGATCTTAACGCCGACTTCTCTGATTGGATCCCACTTCGGAAAAACAACAACGTGTTTTTATTATTATTTTAACAACGTTGAAAACGCAATGGCAGATTTTAAATGAACACATACATGTATACATTATTGCAAAAATATTTTTAGAAAAATAATTGTGTGGAGTGAGTGTGCGCAGCCGCAGTTTATTGCATCACTTTATCGCGCGTCTTTTTGATTAGCTGTCAGATACTGAGTAAAAATGAAAAGAAACAGGCCTATTCAATCTTCACTGGATGTATTTTTAACAAATAAATTATATAATAGCAATCAGGAGAATGGAAGCAGCAAAAAAAAAAAAAAAAAAAGAAAAGGACTGTAGTGCTGTCAGCAAAACGTTATACACTTATGCAATGGCACTGCAACAAAAAGGTAAGGCATGTGTTTTTATATTTAATGCTGTTCACTGTGAGTTTTAATTAATAGTATAGGCGAATAGAGTTAATAGTGCATCGAGCATTTTTTTTTTTTTTTTTTTTGGTATTTATATCGTTCGGTAATGTCGTTGTAGGCCTATGAGGGAATGCCATACTCTAGGTTTTTGTGAAACGCCGCCACTGATTATATCCGCAGGACTCGCGTTGCGTGTGGAGCTGATAGCTGCCTCTTAGCAATCCCGAACTGCTTCATTCACAGTCATGATAAAAGCATCGATGTATTCAGTCATCCATAAACATTATTAGATCGTCGGCTTGACATTGACGACAATATCCATAATTCGTAGCATGTGTTGCGTCATCAAACTACGCCTTTGTTATTGTAAGACGTTAGCGACTCCTAGTGGACAAAAAATTCCATACTGTACGTTTAAGGCATTAGGTCAGTGGGCGGAGAGAAGACGGTCTTTTGTGGCTGTTTGAACACATTCGACCACATGAGCATTTTTACACTACCAAAGCAATCCGGTGGAATGCATTTTCATCTAACGTTTACACCTGTATTCATCAACTTGTGAACCGATCGACCAAAATGCATCTTAATACCATGTGTAAACAGGGCCTAATTGTATTTTAATGCAGCAAATTCTTAATATCTTTGAAAACACATTTACTGTTAAAAGGATTTCATGTAAAAAAAAAAAAAAAAAAAAATTAAATGTGGCCAAAACAAATAAATGTTGCTTTTCAAAGAGCATGAGAAATTGTTCTCATCCACAGTACTTTCACATTGTTATTATTATTTTTATTTATTTATTTATTTTTTCAAAAAGATCCTTCAATCATCTGTTGGTTTGTGTTTCAGTTGTTAATGGTACAGAACAAGATAAAAAGTCAGTGAAGGCGGGAGAATCTGTTACTTTAGATCCTGGTGTAATAAAATACCTTAACGATTTGATGACGTGGCATTTTAATGAGATTCTCATCACTGAAATCACTGGATATCAGGGTAAGATCTGTGAAGATGAACAGTGTAATGAGAGATTCAGAGACAGACTGGAGCTGGACTATGATACTGGATCTCTGACCATCCATGACACCAGAACCACAGACTCTGGACTCTATAAACTACTGATCAACAGCACTATCACTGTGAAGTGCTATGGTGTTACTGTTAGTGAGTATAACTTAGTTCCCTTGAGCACTTTTAAAATATAGTTATTTTTCATTGGTCCAATAAATGCTTTCATTGTGGGCTATTAGAAAAAAATGACATTTTTACTCAGTATTAAACTATAGTTTAGATCATCTCTATCACCTTCACATGCACATCAAGTTACACACAATGTTACAACAAACAAATTAAAACGAATAAACTCTGTTAACAAGTCTTAAGTTATTAACATGAAAAATGCATAGAATTAGTTTTTCTGTGAACATTGTTGTTTCCTTTTGAGCACACAGTGTTGTGATGCTGTTTTAGCTGCTGTTATTTTTTTATTATTATTATTAAAAGATGCTGCCATTTAATAGTTAAATCATTGTCATACAATTGATGACCAAAGTACAAAGGTGTAAATATCAGGCAAAGATTGTTAATATTATCAGTCACTCTCTAGTAATAATGTCTGTCTTCATCTGTTCCAGATCCAAATCAATCTTCAGGAGCTGTAGCAGGAATAAGTGTTGCTGTTGTTCTGCTTTTTGCTGCTGCTGCTGTTATTGTGATTTAATATAAGTAATATAAGAGAAAGTGAGTATTACACACTGCAATACATACAGCCTCATTCAAACTGTCAGTTCAAATGCATAAACAAAGTTGTGTTGTTGCAATGTGCCTGTCGAACAGAATATTACAATGTAATAGAACTGAACTTTTAGACTGGCAATTAATAAGACAATATTTGTATTGCAAGCCCCTTTATGTTGCTTTTGTTGTTTTTGGTGTATACCTAACAATGCAACGTTATTTCAGAAACAATGCAGATATTCCGGAAAACGAAAGAGCGCCACGGGACTCACAAATCGAATCTGAACAGTTTTAAAACCCATTTAATCCCACCGGTCACAACAGTGACCGTAAAAAAATGTTTCATTTCTAAGGCTATACAAATGTTACTTAATGATCTATCAATGCATTTCCAGCAGATATTGAAATAATAAAGGGTCTCAATGAAATATGTGCAGTGTCGCATGTTTACTGTAAATTGTCACATGACCAGAGCTGTTTATTTCCTGTTTGCGCCAAGAGAAGAGGATGGCAGCAAGAAAGCTCCCAAAGAATATGTTAGTAAAGTATGTTAACATAAAGATAGGTCATAGATTTTTGGTACATATCATGTTTAAGGTGTCTAGTATTGATATATGCATTTGCAATTACTCTAAAATAACTTTTTTTAATGTGGTCATAGAACTCACAAACATGTCAGCGGCAACAATAGTGACCGGTGGGATAACCCATAATTGTAACATACTAATACACATAGGCTAACTGTTCTACCTTACTTTCTGCTGCTACCTAACTTTCTTCTTAATTTTACACACACACACACACACACACACACACACATACACACACACACACACACACACACAAACACAAACACACACACAAACACACACACACTGCACAGGTCAAATAGACCTATATTCAGTCTGTCCAATGGTTGATACAACACACACAAACAAACACACACACACACACAGAAACACACTGCACAGGTCAAATAGATCAGTCTGTCCAATGGTTGATACAACACAGTATCCCACCGTTCACAATTGTGACCGATCATAAAACACACTTTTTCACACACTTTTCCATATCTGTATAGTCCCCTTGGTCTGTATACACCTGAATTAAAGTAACATTTTCTTTAGACAGAGGTTATGACCAATACTACTGATAAAAGCCGACCAATATTACTTCTCTGATAGTAGCTTTGGTTTGGTCATGCCATGGTTTCCCACGTACACTTAACTAAAGTAACATTACATTAAACAGAGGTAAGACTCAGCAGCAGTTTGCTGTCCTAAACGAAAATTCACTTTTTGTCTTTACAAAACCAAGTACACTTTAATTAGTGCCAAATATTAGCCGGAACTCTAAAATCTAGTCCGTCACTAATCTGACGCAGTCTTGCGGTAACATACGAATCCGCTTAATCTACACAATATCATCAATTGCTCAGAGATAAAGAGAAAATATGTATAAGCTAACTGACATAAGGAAAATACATGATGCTGAGTGTCTTGAGGACATTCAGCATCACGGGCTGATTTCATCTACAAATCACCCCGAGCCTCTTGTGACATTTACTCAAGTACTCAGACAGAGACAGAAACTTTTTTCACATGGAAACATTTGCTAACAATTTGCATTCAGAGTTTACACCTTTTGAGGGCAGGATGCAATTTGCATGAGATCCATCCTCCTCTGTAAGCAAGTTATCTTTAAACTCTTAAAACTTCATTATCTTTTGGTTTACTTCTGTGGAGACGATATCTTTGTACCAGTCGCATTGAGACATTTGAAATGATACCAGACATGTATAGTGTTGTATGATAATTGTTCACATTTAACCATATAGATCTTTGGGTGAATTTCAGGTGATCTCAGTATTTTGTTCATTAGATCAAAAGATCTGAAAAAACCCACACATTTACCCACATTTACACATTTACATTTACGGACATTAAAAATGTCTTATTAATGCTCACTAATAGTTCAAGCATATTAGATGTGCAGGGCTGTTTAGAAAAGATAAATGTTGCAATGTAAATTTCACTGCTTCAGACAATTGCATGGAAACATTTTATATTATTGTAATACAGAAGATGAAACTGTGATTCAGTTTATGAAGATTCATTAAGAAAGCTATTTTGTCATTAGAGGTGTTGTGGGGTTGTTTCTGATGTGTGAAATCAAAAGACACACTTCCAGTCCAGTGCTGCGTTTATCTAGCCTGGGTGCCAGCCCGAACCCCGCCCACAATATTTTTTGGTCGGGAAGTTCGGTCTGGACTCGCTCCGTTGAGGAGCTATTATGCCCGAACAAAAATTGTTCGGACCAATCAAATTGTCAGGGCGGGCTTTATACGATGATGGACAGATAAGCAACGGTAACGTCATCATCCACGTCATCAACGAGCGCTTGGGTTGAATTCAAATGACTGCCGCTGAAGAATTGAGATTTCACGAGTTCACGCTTACAAATAAGTCAGATAGAATAAATGCATATTTGGCGTGCTGTCTGAGGAGAGGCTTCGGGCTCGGTATTCGGCCCGAACCCAAAGTACTCCCCCCGTATTCCTGGCTGTGGAAGAACAAGCCAAGAGTGAGTGCAGGGATGCTGAAAACTGTCATGTTAGGTGAGTTGACCGAGTGAATAATATGCTTTCCTCTCATGCTGATAGACGGTTGATTGGATTGATTATTTGAATGTGCTCCTCCTGAAATTTGTTTATAAAACATCATGTGTAGATTCCGCCATCGCGTCTGTTATAGAAGATATCGACAGCGTATTAATTTTAAAAGAGGAACAGAGAACCGCGATCGGAAACATGAATGAAAAACATACGTCACTTACTCCGTTGCTCTGATTGGTTGTAGGTCTATCCAATTGAGTGCAGAGGAATTTTTTTTTCCTGGTTCGGTTGAAACACGCCCCATAATCAAATCTCTATGGAGAAGTATCAGACTCACATTCTGACTAGAATTGAGTATGACGACGTCAGGCTAGCGTTTATCAACTTTATTAATCACAATGCTTGTAGATGTCATATTAAACTCACAGTTCTGATGCACAAACACATAGTAAATCCCACAAGTTTGCTTCCACCCTCACATGTCCTGACACGCTTAAAAATGTGCTTCCCATTACTCACCTGCACTCCACCCAGTGTCCAACAGTGGAATTACAACAAACATTCAATGGCTCTTACACAATGTGTTTTATTATTTAGAAAAATAATCTACTATATATTCTGCAAACACTGAATGAAATGCACAATTATTAGTCTATTGTTTGTGTGTGTGTGTGTGTGTGTGTGTGTGTGTGTGAGAGAGAGAGAGAGAGAGAGAGAGAGAGAGAGAGAGAGAGAGAGAGAGAGAATATCATGTATCTGAATCATCAGTCCTGTTCTTCTCTTATACCGTCTGTGAATCTGTATATTCTTACAGGAATCTGTATATTCTTACAAATTCTTACTTTCTGAAGTGATGACTCCTGTCCATGAGATAAATGAGACGAGGACATACTGTTAAACTACAGACGGGACGTCCTCTAACCAGCCTGAGGCTGACAGTGAGCTGAAACTCACAACACTCAGAGAAATATTGTTATGATACTAAGATTTCACTAATAGGTTTTAATACCAGTCAAATTTCACCTCCAGACTAATTTAAAAAAAAAAACGTAAACGTTTTCAAATGATCCCCATTGAATGAGTGAAAATACTTTGTGTGATGTTTTTCAGGAGAAATGCTACAGAATAATTTCCACACAAACATTTGGAACATTTGTCAAACATGTTTGTGAATAAAACATTTGCAGTATTTAAGTGTTGATCCGTTTGTTTCGCTGCCAAGTTTTGTCATTTATGACATTTCATGTGAGGAAGATGAGGACCTGAGAGGTGTTATGTACAGAGACACATTCTTTTTATTAGTTATGCTGAGATTGATTGAGTCTTATTATTATTGATCTTAAAAGTTTTACAACCCAATGGGTGAAACTGGATAATTGTCTACATTGTTTACATGTCTTTGTGGTGCTTTTAATGCATACATACTTTTATTATTGTTATGCTGAGTTTATTGATTTTGTCACATGTTAGTATTATTGATCTTAAAGGTTTTTACCTCAATGAGTAAAATTGGATTATTGTAAATGTTATGTCTATGTGGTGATTTTAATGCATAAAGACAAACCATTTGAGAATTCATAAGTCAACACCATTGCTGAGTATTTTCTCCTTAAAACTGCAGTGAACCAAAGACAGTCTCAAAAATGTGTTTTAAAACTGCGTGTTTCCGACCGTCATTTAGTGCTTGCTCATTTAGCCCAGCTTCCAAAAATGAAATATGGACTCATTTTGTCTGAGAAAGGTCTTCAACATGTGTTAAAACATAAATCTGTTCTTCTAGCTCACCATGACGACTAGGTCACAGGGGTCATTGGAACCTAAGTGACCATTTCTTAGTTAAAGCATTTACTTTACTATTCTATATTAAATTGTCCTCTCATTGAGGGAAAGAACATGTTATCTTGATGTTTTATTCTCTTGTTTTTATAGCCTGACCAAATCCAACCTTGAAGGAGCTGTGTGTGTATCTGTGTGTGTTAGTATTCTTAGTTACAGGTTAAGGAACCACTGGCATAATGATTGACTGACTTGTTTTATTTGACATGTCGGCGCCTAGACACACCTCTGTGACCTCGGAGGAACAATCGCACCAAACTCAGGGTCCTGATGGCAGCCGTACAGACTATGGAGATGTGCTACTGCCTATCAGTCCATGTGTGGAAATTTACTATATTTATCTATTACTTAGCCAATCAGAATCATTGAACCTGAAACAAGGACGTATCTTAGACCTTGGTAAAGGGTATAACTGCTGTGATCTTTGAAAGATCACTGACTTCTGCCTGCTGAAACTGCAAACTATCTTCAGTTAAAGCTTTTCTTTAATTTATTATAATTCTGACTCTTGTCTTAAATTGACTGCACTTCTGACTCCAGGTCTTTATTAATCATATCTGGTCCCTAAACATATTCCAAGTTTGTATTTAAGGGATAGTTCATCTTAAAATTTTTATTTTTCTCATTTACCCGCCCTCAAGTTGTTCCAATCCCATATGAGTTTGTTTCTTCTGTTGAACATAAAAGAAGTTATTTTGAAAAATGTGGGTAACCAGACAGTTGATGGTAACCATTGATTTCCATAATTGGGAAAACAATACTGTGGAAGTCAATGGCTGTAGTCAACTGTCTAAATAACATATTTTATTAACATATTAATTTTTTTTATTTTGTGTTCAATAGAAGAAAGAAACTCATACAGGTTTGGAACAATTTGAGGGCGAGTAAATGACAATAATCCAAAAAAGTGGGATTTACTAAACTGATCCGAGGGGAAACCATCAAGCAAAAAAAAAAAAAAAAAAAAAAATGGGTGCATTGGTATATCTCTTCCTAAAACTTTACTAATTTCCATTTGAACCCCCTGCCAATACACTTTTGGGACATTCCCAATATATGCACCTACTCCCCCACCTTTGTCATTGTGAAAATGGCGAAGAACTATCAAATTTGGCAACCACCAATGGAACTCAAGAATCTCATTTTCATTTTCCAATCAAATTCCTTCCACATTTGACTGCTAATTAATACTCTTATGACAGCTGCTGGCACATCCATTTATTCACATCTCATCCTCTATTTAACTCTAATTCACAATTTATTTTGATTTTGAAATCAGATTTTTTACCGTCACTCCCACAGCAGGTAAAACACCCTCATTAACTCTTTTTTTTTCTTTTTTCTTTTTGTAGTTTGATGCACATGTAAAATAATAAAAAAAGAATAGAGTTATAAAGGCACATACATTTTTAATAAATATAAAACATTATAATTAAACGTTGCAGGATTTACGATGCTGATGACGTTAACATGCGTCATCAGACTTGCAAAAGATCCATACTGTATCAAGGAAGGAGAAGGAAAAGGAAAGAATAAGGGTGGGGGAGGGTTAACTTAGGGCTTCGCGGTAAACGTGCAGAATGCAGATTTAGACTGTAAAGTGATTTATTTTTATTTTATGTTTGTGTGAAAATGGCGGATCGATTAAATGTGTTCTTGGTGTTAATGTTTTTATTCGACCATGGTAAGAGATTTATGTTACAATCTCTCTCTGCCTGCTAACGATTTAAAACGAAAGTGCCTATTTACATCCCACGTGTTTTCAAACTAGTAGCCTACTAAAATAAAAACAATGTTTAGTGATTAAAAGCACGATTATCTTAGGTTTTTTTTGGCTTATATGATGTTAATCAGCTTTAAGTTAATGCGACTCATGTTTGTCTGATGAGTGAATGTGTAAATCAATCATGTTACATTATAAATCCAGACGAATTTCTTTACTCAACCTTGATGATCATTAGATAAACATTTTCTCAGCACTTACCTGTTGTTTATTTTTGTTTGGCGCATGAATAACTTAATTTCTTTTTCAGTTCTTTTCTATGCTGATATTATTGGAGTGTCAGCAAAGGAGGGAGATTCAGTCACTCTACACACTTATGTTGAAACAAAGCAACAAGAAGATATTAAATGGTATTTTAATGACATTCGAATAGCTGAAATCAGTGGAGATCTCAGTGATATCTGTACAGATGTTCAGTGTGAAGATGGAGATGAGAGATTCAGAGACAGACTGAAGCTGGATCATCAGACTGGATCTCTGACCATCATGAACACCAGAACCACAGACTCTGGACTTTATGAACTGAAGCTCATCAGCATCAGCAGCATCAGTGAAAAGATCTTCAATGTTACTGTTTATGGTGAGTCAATGAATGAATGTTTAAAAGCAGGTTAAATAGCTTTAAATTAAATCACAAATCAACATTCTGATGTGTTCTTTTCTCTTATTGTATTTTAATCCAGTTAATACGGTGTACTCACACTTGTTTGAAAACTGGTTAATCTATTTGAAATATTTACTGTAAAGAATTGAATGTAAAATAATATTTTAAAATTTGTGCAAAGCAATTTATTTAATTTTTTTTTACTTTTTAAAGAGCATGAGAAATTGCACTCGTATCCACAGTGCTTTTCCATTGTTGTTGTTTAGTTTTCAATCATCTGTTGGTTTGTGTTTCAGGTGTTCCTGCTACAGAACAGGATCAAAAGTCAGTGAAGGAGGGAGAATCTGTTACTTTTGATCCTGGAGTAGTAAGAAACCCAAAGGATGTGATGACGTGGTATTTTAATGACATTCTCATCGCTGAAATCACTGGATATCAGAGGATCTGTACAGATGTTCAGTGTGAAGATGGTGATGAGAGATTCAGAGACAGACTGAAGCTGGATCATCAGACCGGATCTCTGACTATCATAAACACCAGAACAACAGACACTGGAGAATATAAACTGCAGATTAGAAGCAGCCTTCGTCACATCAACAGTGCTGTCAGTGTGAAGCGCTTCGGTGTAACTGTTAGTGAGTATAATTTAGTTCCCATGAGCTATTTTAAAATATAGTTATTTTTTTAATCTATCTAGTAAATCCTTTTATTGTGGTCAATTAGAAAGAAAAAAAAATTACATGAAACATGCATAGAATTAGTTTTTCTGTGAACATGATGTTTCCTTTTGAGCATACAGTGTTGATACTGTTTGAACCCGTTTACACGTACTTGGTTATTTAAAAAAAACAGAGACATTTCCCTTCGTTTGTGCCCTTCGTGTACATGCAAACGGAGAATTCGTGTCTGAAAACGATTCTTTCTAAAAACTACGTCCGGAGTGGAGATTTTGGAAAACTTTGTTTGCACGTTTGCATGTAAACTGAGAAAACAGAGTTTTAGGCGACGTCACAGTTTGCGACTATTTTCGGGATTCTGATTGGCTAACGTGGGCTTGAGCTTTTCGTTACACTGCCACCTACAGGTTTGGCATGCTCTTGACAGTTCGTTCAATGTTATTTTTGAAAACGAAGAGGGGTTAAATGTCCGTTTATGAAAATAGCCGGCCACGTGTAAACGTAGCCTTAGTTGCTGGTATTATTAAAAGATGCTGCCATTTAATAGTTAAATCATCATGTCATACAATTGATGACCAAAGTACAAAGGTGTAAATATCAGACAAAAATATTGTTAACGTTGGTTATCATCAGTCACTCTCTAGTAATAATGTTCTGTCTTTAGATGTTCCAGATTCAGGTTTATCATCAGGAGCTGTAGCAGGAATAGTTGTTGCTGTTCTGCTTGTTGTTGCTGCTGCTGTAACAGCTGGTATGATTTACTATCGCAAGCATGCACAAAATGGTGAGTATTACATATAGCTGATTTAACAAAATGGAAATTGTGTGTAAATAATTGTAAGATGTGAAAATATGTATTTTATTCTGATTAACAAAGTGTGTTTTGTTATTATTATTAAACAGATAGCGGATCGACCCCCAATAATCAGGTAAGATCATACTATTGCCTCTTTCTGACTGTCAGTTCAAATCCGATCAGGTTGTGAAGTGTGAACGGCAAACAAATCAGGTTTTGAGCTTCAGTCATACATGGTTTGAAATCCTTATCCAATCACAGTTCTGGAAATCCGTTTCAGTCTGACCGCTCTGATCAAATTTCACTTCCCACTTTCTCACGCCACGTAAAATATGCTGAAAAATCGCTGCAGAAACAGGGTCGTGTTACTGAAAAGTAACAGAATGGAATTGAACTTTGAGACTGGCAATTAATTAAAGACCATATCTGTATTGCAAGCCCCTTTATGTTGCTGTTGTTGTTTTTGGCTTATCCCTAACAATGCAACGTCATTTCGGCAGAAAGCAATGCAGATATTCTGGAAAACGAAACAGTGCCACAGGACTCACAAATCGGATCTGAATAGTGTTAAAATGTGGACAGTCAATAAGGCCATGTTTACAACTGGTATTAAGATGGGTTTTGGTCAATCGGATGCTAAATACAGGTGTAAACGGGGTCTAAAACGTTTTGAGCTTCCACTTTGGACCACTTCCAGAGGTAGTCGAAAACACAATCGACCGGATTGCTTTAGTAGTGTAAACCCATATGTGGTCGAATGTGTTCAAACAGCCACAAAGGACTGTCTACTTTCCACCTACTGACCTAATGTGTAAATATTATGGGAAGAGCTCTAGCCAGATGAGATTTAAACTCTGTCGACTGAAGACCCAAGTTTGGTTTGAAGATGAAAAGCGTACCAAGCACAATATTCTCTCCCCGTTCCTGATTTCTAACACACACTCACAACGTTCGGCTGGTCTTGCGTCTGTCAGAGCAGAAACTAAAGCTGATGCTCTCCGTTTGTTTTTCTGTCGTCTCCTTTCACATCCATATGTAAATTGCATGAGCTTATTTCATCCATTAGATCGAAAGATATGAAAAGGCCAATACATTTAGCCGTCCATAGACCCTCTCCTCGAAGAAATCAGGACTGAAGTGGTTGAAAGTGGACAAAAGAGACGGATTAAAACACCAGGTGTAATCGGGAATGTGTCTCCCTCGTCTGCTTGTGATCCGATCGGACAAAGCGCATCTTAAATACCAGATGTAAACAGGGATTAATTGTAAGTCAGATTCCAATCGGATACCCAAATACCCTAAAAGCAGCTGCATTTACATGGACCCTAAAATCTGTTTCAACAGGACTAGCAGCACAGTCGGAATAAAAAAAGTCACATGTAACCACATCTATTGAAATGAATATGAATGAATTGAAATGAAATGACATCATTGAAAAACAAGTAATAAAAATTCAGTGATTGTTTTAGCGCAATTTTCTGACGTCATGGGATCACAACACTAAGAGATAGTAAATCTTTTTATGTTTTTTTTTTTTTTGTGTGCGTTCCCGAGATTAGACCTTCCTTAACATAATGCCGAAAACCCGAAGTCTCTAGGTGGTCTGGTTGAGGAGGAGATAGAAGTGCAAGATTGGTGCGCACAGACAGAACAGAAATCATGAGTTAACAATCGCAATTTTGTCCGTTGGAAAATTGCGCTAAAAAAACAGATTCTGATTTGTGAGTTTGCAACATGTTTGTGTTTTATGTGGTTTGATTCAAAAGTCATTGTATAGAAACACCTGTAATAACTGACCAGTTCAAGACAGTGCTGTTTTACTTAATAATAAAGAACAGTGGCATAAATATCATATATTTATTTCCCATAGTCTGTTACGGCCCTGGTCTATGGTCAGGGTGTATCATAAATATAGGCAATCAACAGCAGATCATCACATGTGAGGCCAGTATAATAAATCATAAATTCACTCTCAAATAATCTTATTAATATAAAAATAAAAAGTGCAACTTAATGTAGAGGGCAAGGAAGAGTATCAATGCTGTCTTATTAATGCTCACTAATACACTATTAGATGTGCAGGTTGTTTAGGAAAGATAAATGTTGCAATGTTAAATCTCACTGCTTCAGACAATTGCGTGGAAACATTTTATATTATTGTAGAACAGACGGTGAAACTGTGATTCAGTTTATCACACTGAAGATTCAATAAGAGAGCTATCTTGTCATTAGAGGTGTTGTAGGGTTGTTTAGGCGTGTGATATCCAAAAGACACACTTCCAGTCCATTGCTGTGTTTATCAACTTTATTTATCACAATGCTTGTAGATAGATGTCATATTAAACTCACAGTTCTGATGCACAAACACATAGTAAATCCCACAAGTTTGCTTCCACCCTCACATGTCCTGACATGCTCAAAAAATGTGCTTCCCTCCATTACACACCTGATTCTCTTACTCTGGGGCTACCTTTATACAAATTACACCACACTCCACCCTGTGTCCAACAATGGAATTACAACAACATTCAATGGCTCTTACACAATGTGTTTAATATGTAGGAAAATAAAACTATTGTATATTCTGCAAACACTGAAAGAAATGCGAAATTCCTTGTCTGTGTGTCATCAGCTGTAGTGATGTCTTCTGCCCATGAGATGTATGAGGCTAGGACGTACTGTTAAACACTACTGATGGGACGTCCTCTAATCAGCCTGAGACAGTAAGACACCGATATAACCGTTTATTACACTGATACTTTCATTGAAGAGGAATGTGAAGTATGAGAGGCAATGGAAAATGAGAGCAGTTGAGAGCTAATTTTTTTGAGCAGTGTATTTGCATATCTGTAAATCTAAATATGTCACATAACCTGCTTACTGGAAAACCCCCACAAATGTTCACAAATATTTTTTTTTCTTCAATTTGATTTAACTTCTGTGAGTCAAACAGCAGGTATTCAGGGACTGAGTTGAGTTTGTACTACTGATACTGTAGGTGTTACTGCTATCGTTGTTGAGTTTACTGAAAAAAAGCTGATATTGTTATGTTGCAAATGTAGCGTTTTACTATTTTAACCAGTGAGGTGCCTTTGGTCAACCATTAGGGAAAGAAAAAAAATAATAACTGGTTGACTGACTATGAACAGATTTTTTTTTTTTTTTTATAGATCCACAATCTAAAGCAGAACCACATAAGCATTAATACTATCTTGCTGATTTATTTTATAGTCTATTATTTAATGTTACATGTCTGTACCTGGCTGTATACGGCTGTTGTTGAATGAATGAAATACTTCGTGTGATAGATGTTATAGCACGATTTCCACACAAACATTTGGAACATTCGCCAAACGTGTTTCTAAATGAAACCTTTGTAGCATTTAAGTTTTGATCAGTTTATTTGGCTGACGGGTTCTTTTATTTATGACGTCATGTGAGAAGGTGTGATGTGTTATGCACAGTGTCATTTTTTATTATTGTTGTGCTGAGTTTATTGATTTTGTCACATAGTATTATTGGTCTTAAAAGTTTTTCAACACAATGGGTGAAATTGTATTATTTAAAACTGTCTATTTGGTGCTTTTAGTGCATAAAGACAATTGTGTAATTCATCAGTAAACATTGTTGAGTATTTTCTCCTTAAAACTGTAGTAAACCAAAGACAGTCTTCAAAATGTGTTTTAAATTTTTTACTTTTTAAATCTATTTTTAAAAAGATTTTACTTTGTTATAGAAGTTACCAGTGTGATCACTGAAATGTTCTTTTCATGTATTCTTTAATGTCAGTATTTGATATCTGAATGCAGTAACATTGCTTGCTTATTTAGCCCGGCTTCCAGAAATTAAATAGGGACTGGTTTTGTGTTTGAGAAATGTCTTCAACGTGTTAAAACACATAGGGGTCATTGAAGCCAATAGTTTAAGAGACCATTTCTTTGTTAAAGCCTTACTTAGACTAAAATGTAGCCTTCCTTGACAAAGAACGCATTATCTTGATGTTTTGAGACGAGACTCCTGTTTATAGTTAGAGCATGGCCAAATCCAACCTTGGAAAAGATGTGTGTCGGTGTGTGTGTTAGTCTTCTTGGTTACAGGTTAAGGAACCACTGGCATTGTTGGAGATTGACTGAGTTGTTGTTCGAGACATGCTGGCACCCAGCAACCCAAATCTGAGAACTGGAAGATCACGACGTGCCTAACTTCAGGGTCTGAGTGTCAGCTGTATAATCTATGGAGATATGCTTCTGTCTATCTGTATATGTGTGGGAAATTACTATGTTTATCAATTTCTTAGCCTATCAGAATCATTCAGCCTGTAAGCAATGACGTAGCTTAGACCTTGGAAATGGTATAACTGCTGTAATCTTTGTAACTGTAAGCGGGGTGGCCTACGAACTCCTGCGTGAGTCTTGAAGCTGACTTCTGCTGATGAAACCGCAAACTATCTTCAATAAAACTTTTCTTCAATTTTTTATAATTCTGACTCCGGGTCTTCTTTCAAACATCTGGTCCCTGGGTCCTAAACTGTTAACCCCTAACAAGTCAAAACCTTACATATGTTTTACAGTAAGTATCTGTAAGTTCTACTGAAGTGGAGAAAATTTTTGAGAAAAAGATTTTGAGAAAATGGACTTTAAATTTTTTGTCTTATAATTGAAATTTACAGACGCAAATGAAGTGCAATAAAATAAACAGTATTTTTGATGTTTTCTTTACACTTGTCTGAAACCAAAAACATAAAAAAATCTCAAAATATTACTATATTACACTGATATTTCAATTCAAAAGTACTTAATCCTTAATTTCAGGCAAATTTTCATTGTAAGGAAAACAGTAAGACAACAGTAGATTCATAACAGGAAAACAACGAGAATTTGAAATTATCAGACAAATGTTACTGAATGAATGATATAATATACAAATTATTACAATAGATGTTTGACATTTCTGAATATCAAGATCAGAGTGAGTATCCATGCCTGCAGGCTTTATCTGCCTATGCACAGATTAAAACAATTTACCTTTAACTGCATACGAGTGCTTTATAGATGTTTTGTCTTTGTTTTTAAGTAAGATATGCACCTTCTATCTACTCTAACGGTCTTTACTCGTTTACACACAGTAGCTGATCATATATTTTGATATGACAGTTATAAATGAAGTAACATACATGTTTTCTCTAAAGGGTTAATTTCAGCATATAGTTGCTTTTTCTGTAGAGGATTTTGTTTAATATGATGAATAACTGCCATGAATGTGTCATTTTGACTTGTTTCCACCTACTTATGTGTACCTGTTCAACTTTCTACCGATTCAACCTTAAGTAAATATGAAAGGTCAGTGGTGTCATTGATTCGATGAGCCAAACATTATGAACATCTGCCTAATATGCTGTTGGTCCTCCACATCTGCTGCCAAAACTACACAGACCCACTGAGGCCTACAAGAGCCCTGAAGTCGTCCAGTTGATTTCTGGCACCAAGATGTCAGCAGAAGCAGATCCTTCAAGTCCTGTAGGTTGCGAGGTGGAGCCATCATGGATCAAATTTGTTGGTCTGGCCAATCCCACAGATGCTCATTTGGATTGAGATCTGGGGAATTTAGAGGGCAGGGAAACACCTTGAACTCTTCATCATGACCAAACCATTCCTGAACAGTGTGTGCAGTGTCATTATCCTGCTGAGTGGCCACTTCCACCAGGGAACAGTATTGTCATGAAGGGGTGTACCTGCTCTGTAACAATGTTTAGGTAGGTGGCACATGTCAAATTTACATCCACGTGAATGGCTGGACCAATGGTTTCCTCACAGAACATTTCCCAGAGCATCACACTCCCTCCAGAGGCTCGTCATCGTCCCAAAATGCATCCTAGTGCCATCACTTGCCCAGGTAAATGGAGCACACGTACACGGCCGTCCACGTGATTTAAAAGAAAACGGGAGTCGTCAGACAAGGCGACCTTCTTCAACTGCTCCAAGATTCAGTTCTCATGCTACATTTCCATTGTGCGTGCTTTCAAGGGTGGACCAGGTTGATCATAGGCACTCTGACTGGTCTACAGCTATGCAGCCCCATACCCAAATAGACTTGTGCTACAGTAGACCTTCTGTTGGCTCGGACCAGACAGGATAGCCTTTGTTTCCCTCGTCCATCAATGATCCTTGGGCGCCCAATACCCTGTCGCTGGTTTGGTGATTGTCCCTCCTCAGACACAGTTGATAAATTCTCACTGCTGACAGGGAGAAACACACAATCCTCCGGTTTCAGAGATCCTCTGACCCAGTTGCCTTGCCATATTACAATTTGGCCCCTGTCAAAGGTCACTCAAATATTTATTCCTGTCCATCTCTCCTGCATCCAACACATTCAACACAAAGGAGCACGTTCAAATGATTTATCCAATCAACTTGTCATCAGCAATTACCATGTCTATCCTATCAGCATGAGAGGAAGCCTATATATATATATATACAGTCGACTCACTAACATCCCTCTACCAGGTTACTCTGGGTTCGGGCCAAATACCGAGCTCGGACAACACGCCAGATACGCATACCATTTATTCTACCTGACTCTTAAAATTGATTTCGAGAACTGATTTTTGGAAAACTTACCTGATAGAAATCACAAACAAGCATCACCATCTAATTTACCCATTGGCCTTGTTAGGAGATGATCAATGACATTCTCTTCACCTGTGACTGATCATAATGGTTTGGCTCATCAGTGTACAGTGTTTATGGCTCTACTGTGAGATCTATTTGTGGTGATCCCTATCGCCTCACAATTGGGCACAACTGGACCTTGGGAGTTACATACAAAGTATGTTTGGACGAAAAAGCATGCAAGATGACAATAATGGAGATGCTTTGCTTCACAAGCACCACTAATAAAAAAGTAAATGAATGAATGAAAATTAGCTGGGGAGCCAGCCTAATTTTGTGGACTAAAGGGTCTGTCTAAATCATTTAATTAGATCATGTATATTTAACAGTAAAAAGATGAAAAGCTGTTAAAAGCATTTACCAGGTTTAAAGTCGACATGAAATCAAAATTAACCTTATTTACTTTGTTAGCGCATATTACTAGTCTTGTGGTGAACAATTAATCCGTGCAAGTTAATACACAGAAAAAAATTGTTTGCCGTGGTAATCTTTAATAAAAGTCTGAAAAGTTACTTCCGGTCTGAAATGGTGTCTTTTTCTGATGATGTATGCTTGACGACTTGGGTTGAAAAACGCTTAACCACTCCCCTCAAACCGTTAGTCTGCTATGAGCGAGAGATGGAGAGGAGGAGCGCTGACACTAAAACCCTGCCCTCTGTTCAATATTCCGTTTCACTTGGAAGTACGTCACAACACTGGAGAAAAGTCGTTTGCAACTTCCGGTTCACGCGGACTTTAATGTGTGAAAGAGTAAAGTTTTGTCTTGTTAAATGGCCAGTTAACCCTTTCTTGTTAGTTACACCATTATGTGGCCAAAAGGCATCTTTCTACAATGACAGCCATGTATGTATTCATTCAAGTGTAGAAGATGTTTCTTAAAACAGATTTGTGTTTTCCCCTATTGCTGAAGGAAGTTTCAATATTGAGTCATCAGTCATGTGATATTTACAGATCCGTATCAGTTTACACACCCACAAAGACCAAACAATGTTGTGTTGTAGATGAATATGATCTTTATAAAACAGGTACAGGATGTGGAGACTAAAGGTGTGAGATCAAGAATAGTTGAAGCTTTCTAGAAATAACCTTTTCTTCTCTTTCTAGAGCTGGATTGAACTATAGAGACTAGCAGCTACAGGACCACAGCATGAGTATAAGGTGATTGATACAAATGTATCCGCCCTTGAACATCAATCTTAATACTTCAAATATAATATTTTCTTATTTCACATTCACACTGTAAGATCTCAATATAATGTCACAGTCTAATTTGATACAATCTTTTATCTGTCAGAATCAGTTTCATTGTAAAGCTGTGCTGAGCGGAAGTCGAATGGTAAGCTTCATATGTGCAGAAATGGAAACATCTTCAACCGCATGGCGCACGCTATCTCACCTCAAACATAAACATCCTACAGTGGTCGCACGCTCATGAAGCTGTCTGTCCACCCAAAAGATCAAAACATTTCTGTACAAAATGAAGCAGGCTTGACTTGTTTTGATGAATATTTTCTATATGTAGCTACACGCATGTCTCATTTAGTTGAGTTAGTTAGAAGCTTCAATCTGCATGCTTGATGCACCAGAACCAAGGAGGTTTGTTCTTCTTGCTTGTCAAATCTTTTTTAAGCTTTAGACTTTCAATGTGTAACCGGTGGCTAGCGACGCCAAGCGTGATGTGTTGCCAGCGACACCAGTTATAAAACACTTGATTCTGCGTTGAGTTAGACACGGGACAGCAGGTGACCATTACGCTAGATCTTTTATTCCCCTGATACAAGACAAAAATAAGCAGCCTCTATGAGAGGGAATTGCCCTTGTTTTCTCTCCCATTCAGTTACAACACAAAAGGGGAAGAAGAGGAGCCATACATAATGTAAAGAAAAATCACATTACACAAGAAAATAGTATAAAACAGAAAATATACCCGATACAAAACACAGACTCTTTGAGTGAATTTCACTTAATGTTCTCTATAAATTAAATATGATGTGCAATTGTGCTCTCATTTCCACATATTTACCCAGGAGACAAAAATACAACTCAAAATGGGTAAAATGACAAAAAATAATCACACAGGTAAGTAAAATATCATTATATACATTAAATGGAGTGCAAATATAGACATAAAATTACATAATCATTACATAATGAAGAGTATCAAAAGTCAAAAGAAACCTACCGCGAACTTTCAGTTACAGTAGATATTCCTTTAAAAAGATAGTTCACCCAAAAATGAAAATGATCCAATAATTTACTTACCCTCAAGCCATCCTAGGTGTATTTGACTTTCTTCTTTCAGTTGAACACAATCAGATTTATATTAAACAATATCCTAGCTCTTCCCGCATTACAATTGTCCAAGTTTTTGAGCTCCAAAAAGTGCATCTATCCATCATAAAAGTAAATCATATGACTCCAGTGGGTAAATAAATGCCTTCTGAAGCAAAGCAATGGGTTTAGGAGGAAAAATATCCATAATTAAAACTTTATACATTAAAATCACTGGCTAGCTTCCGGCAACGGCCGTATGCGTGTACATGATTATGTTCGAATGAAAGAAGAAAGGCATCGACACCTAGGATGGCTTTAGAGCAAGTAAATTATGTGATAATTCTTATTTTGGGGTGAACTATTCCTTTAAGAGCCAAACATAATGATTTTCCAATGGGTCAAACGAGGCTGAAACTTCTCTGGATTTGGGATTCTCTCGTAGCGACTTGTGCATACACCACATGTTCCCCCTCTTTAACTTTCTGTAAAAAACATCACACAAGATATAATATCAATACAATTATTATATTTAAAATGTGGCATCCTGAAGATTGATTGAGATTCAATGTGAAATCTTTTTTTAATTTTTTTTATAACAGTGATGCAATGTAATTTGACAATGTAACTTTTTCTTACTGCTATAAGCTAACATGAAGCAGATTTAGATTGAGTTCTCAGTCGTTTGCTTCAGGAACCAAATTTTACATTGGGCACCAAGTGGTGACACAAAATTGTTAATCTTTCAGAATGAATTTTTTTAAAATCAATTAAGTAATATTACACTGTCGATCCTGCTCGGAACAAATTGTCGTATTAAGAACAATTATGGAGCAAACTGTTGAACTACAACAGAAACAGACAGTTTCATCGATTTTACAAAAGCATTCGACAGTGTACATTGTGGCACGCTTTGTAAAATTGTTCGCTCGTACGGCATTCCGGTTCGTTTCATTGACCTCTTCCGCAACATATACACATGTACACGTTGACCAACAGCCTCTGGACGAAGTTGATCAATTTACTTATTTAGACAGGGGTGTGTGACAGAGGATGGTGAGAAATCGCAAGTCGACTTGGGAAGGCCACGACGGTTAAACGGCGACTACGGCTGATCTGGACATCTAATGCAATGACCCTAAGAACAAAAATCCGACTTCTAAATTCGATCGTTATCCCTACAGCCATCTACCCGAGTGAGACCTGCAAATCGTCAGCAAGCATCACCAAACATCTAAACATCTTTCCAACAATGATGTCTTCAGCAAATACTAGGCGTCTCATACTGTGACTGTGTCAGCAACGTGGAAATATACTGAGGAACTGTTACCTGCCCCTTGGCCACATCATGTGTACCTTCTCAACACCTAAAGGGTGCATAGTAGTACTGGTACCTCAGAGTCGTAATATGTACTCTGAGAGTGCAATATTAACAATCAAATTTAACATGTAAGGTAAAAAAAATGGCAATTTTGTAAATACATAAAATAAACTGTTCACTGCTCAAAACAAACACATTGTTAACATAATTCACTTAATCAAATGGAAGGTAATTTAATAATTTTATGTTGGGACTACATGAATAATTTTTAACGCTTTGCATGAGACTGTAAATGTAGAAAGTGAGCATTATTGTATGTGTTTTCCAGTAAAGGGATAGACTTGTTAGTGTGTAATGTTCATTTATGATGAAGATTTAAGTTTCTGTTCTGTTTTTGAGATGTTTTTTTTCTGGTTGTCATTGTGCCGAAGAGTCTCATTCAATCATTCAATGAAATTATGTTAAGTATGCTAATATGCCATATAGGGCTAGCAGCTGACAACACTAACTTGGTCTTTTTCTAGTCTTGTTAAATTAAGTGTGTGAAAATTTATTTTGCTTAATGATTTTTGTTTTAAATGTATTTCATGTTTAATGACAAAAGAGATTTTACAGTTTACAATTTTTGTAAACAGTTTACAAAATTTTACAATTTAAAGGTATCGATAGTGAAGTTTTGACATTGAATGATAATGTTATGGCTTTTATAATATCTGATTTAATGCTGTTGTGTGTAATGTGTGTGAGATCATTATACAGACAATAGCACAAGCAAACATCAAAATGTCACTCGCAGCTAAAATACAGATTAAATGCAGAGATTAAAAAATCTTACCGGTTTATGTGCATTTCCTCTGTAGCTCATTGTCTCAGCATACGTTATTTCTACATCACAACTCGAATCTGTTTAAATATTAATAATAAAAGATTAATTAGCATTCATGAATTTGACATTATAGCAAGTATGCAGTAATTATATTTAGAACAATATTCTTAACACGTCATTTTCAATGAGCACATTGTCATTCATAGCGATGTTAATTTGATGACAAGCAGAAAGCTGAATCTTTATACATGCAAGATTATGTTCATGAACTGGAGAAAGTTGTGTTATTATTGAAATAATGTATATAAGCATTTCCGTGTTTGCATTAACAGTGTAATTTGATGCAGTTTGTAAGAGAGACGAGTAAAGAATGTGGCCCAGTGACATTATATGCAAACATATAACGAAACCCAGTAACTGCCCACGTAATTTCAGTTTCTTCCATTAAAAAGAAACTAAAAGGCATTAACTACTAAAATTATAAGATTTAGAGTATATTTTTATAGTACTTGTTTAAAAAGCTGTAGGTAACACTTGCCTTCTTGATCTTTTTTTCTTTGTTTTTTGCAGATGCAGAAGATCCCGACTGCAACAACAATCAGCAGAGATCCAGCAGAGATCAACACTATCAGAGACACTGACACGTCCCGTTCTGAAATCATAAAGAAGTGAATGCATCAGTGTGATCTACAACAGAAGACAGAGATCAGGTCAGTAAACACACACATATATCATCAGTGCTGTGGTACCTGCACATGTGTGACAGAGTGTGTTGATGTCCAGATGTGTGGTCTGGTTGCTGATGGGATTGTTCAGCACACAGCTGTAGGTGTTTTTATCCTGATATTCCACCTCCAGAGGTAGAGAGAGACTGATGTTGAGATCACACACACTGATGCTGGACAATACACTGATTCCTTTGTACCAGGAGAGAGTCGCATCACACACTTTCAACACTGATGAACACACCAGTGCACAATTTGATGAAGATGAAGAACAGTGTGAAGAGTTACTGATGATGACAGGAACAGGCAGACGAGCTGGAAAACATGAGAATCTGGATAAATCTAATCAACAATCATGTTTTTGGATCAGTGTGCTGAGTGAGTGTTTAGTGTGTTGAAGGTTACTGAGTGTGTCTGTGATCTCAAAATATAAATGATTAAACATTTCAATATGTAAATAGTTAATAAAGAATGTAGAAGGCAGGATTGATGATCTGTACTCACCATAGACAGAAACATTGAACGTTTTAAATGACTGTTTAGCTGCAAGTATCAGTAGTTTATAAACTCCAGCATGTTCAGTTGTGATGTTTGTGATGGTCAGAGATCCAGTTTGATCGTCCAGCTTCAGTCTGTCTCTGAATCTCCCATCAGGAACATCATCATATATGGAGAAGATTTGTTTCTTTTTATTAATTTTAGCTATCAGAGATTTTTCAGCTCCAAATTGCCATATTATGGTGTTGTTCCGTATTTCAGTAAGATCAGTGTTTAACGTGACAGAATCTCCCTCCATCACTGACACTGACTGTATTTCATTTGTTTCGGCCCCAAACACTCCTGAAGAACATGAAGAGAGACAGATTAAGATTCCTGTTGATTTACAAAGCCTGAAATCAGAAATCATTGTTTAAAAAACTGAAAACATCCAGAGCAGCAGCAGAGATACAAAAGCAAATTGAAAGGTAAAGATGGTAAAAAGGTAAATAATTTATCTTTATTATTTTTTAAACCTATCTACTATAGAGTAAAATAATATATTTATAAAATAAATGCATGATAATAATTACAGTTTGAAAGTACAAGTTTAATTCTGCTGGATATATTTAATATACTTTTTGAGAAATTGCTGGTAAGAGTGTGTATTTGTAATCTTTGAAAATTACGATACTGAAAACCACAAAAAACATTTGAAATTTGAAAAGCGGATCAATTGAGGTTTTGGATTTCTGAGGGAGAGAAATGTACAAATGTCACAAAAGAAGGCCTGGAAATTTCCAGTTAAAATTCCAATTAAACACAGAGACCCGGAATTCAAAGTAAGTAAATCTCATGATATTGCTCTAATATATATTTAAAGTACAAAATGTAATGTAATCTGAACTGTAGCAACATAAAATGTTTTTTTTTTTTTTACTTACCCATACTGCAGCAGCACAAACAGAACAAAAAAAACATCTGAAAAATATTGTTCAGTTCTTCAGCGAAACTTCTGATCTGATAAGACTGTCTGATAAGACTGTCTTGTTCCTGTTATTTGGTGCATGTGTGAATCTTTTGACCCTCCTACTTTACACACACATACTCTGAATTTATTTTGAACATAAGTGTATCTAATGTACAATACTGAACACAGTATCAGAACAGTGTGTGTGTGTGTGTGCATACATAAACTGTCTACCATCTCACATTACCAGTTTGACTAAAGTTTAGTTTCTGAGTCATACCTGAAACCTCTGCGGTCGATTGTCTACAGAAATGTTGTTTGATCTGTCGGTGGACAAACTTGTTTGTGAGAGAGAGAATGGGTATTTAGAGCATGTGTGTTTAGTTTGGTGAGGAGCCTTTTCCTGCTTCTATGCACAACTCAGACTCTTTAAACTACAGATGCATAGAATCAAGATAAGAAATTACCGTTGAAAAAGATAAGTAGGCATCCCTTCTGCTCGGAAATCTCTCAGTGAGAGGGGCTTGTGCTCCAAGTGGGAGCAAGTAGGCGGAAACCTCCAACCGGTTAACTACGTCGATGCTGTGATATAAAGCCACAACAAAATGATGGCATAAAGTAGCGATTCTGAAGGAAAAAAACGATTAAATCTTCAGGTCAAGACTTTTTTTATTGTAGTTCAGTTGTTTAGATTCCACACATGTGTCATGTTCTTTACTAGTCCAAATGGAAACAAACCAGCTGTGATGCCAAACCCCCTTATGGAAGAAGAAAGCCATCGTGTTTACAATTTTGACAATGAGTGCTTATCTGGATCAAAGAAATGCTGTATTTCCAAAGTATGTGGAGTTCACGGCATAGAGTCTTTCAAATACGTCCAAGAGTTTTGAGGCAGTGTGGCGCGTTGGCGCGAGTGCTAATGAGCATCACCTGCGTGCCACAATGTCCTCGAGTTTCTCACAGAGGAGCTCCAGGAGCATAAAAGGAGTAGAGACGACAATGAAGGATGAGAGGGGACATGGCCTGGGACTTCAATGTTGTGTTTTACTATGTTTACATTCGAAAGTTGTCCATGAGTGGCTGCCGCATTAGTTTTGTTGTTTGTTAACTTTGGGAATTGAAGTTACCTTAAACATTCGTAGGTTCCCGCCTCCTTCTTCCCTGAACTATTATACCTTGCTACATGGCAAAAACCCAGGAGGAAGGAGTTATCAAGAAATGTGCAGTTATCACATTTACCTAATTTGCCAATAAAGTCGAGTGTGGTCAAGGCGGCCGTGTCGGATTCTGCAGTTTCTCTCCACCGACTGCGCTGATCAAAGCAAGATGGGAAACAACTGGCTGACAACACAGCTTAATTGGTTTAAATAACTGTTATGTATTGTTTGCTTTTAAAATGTTTGATTTAAAGGGGAACTTGGCAACTATTTCATCTTAATAAAACTGTTTAGAAATCATTTGGATGGTTAAATAACCTGTTCTGGTGAGAATGGTGACTTTCCCCGCTCCCCCCAGCGTTTCCAGGCGTAAAACCAACCTGCAACATCAGGACTAACGTCCCGGTATGTCTTGTGAGAAGCGAGAACGAGCGAGAAACACGAACTGCTTTACGGCAATTTGACATAATGGGTTTTATGATACTGTGTATGATGTATTACCCACCTCGGTAGACATAGAACCACACGATAAAATTGGTCGGCTCCGATAATAAAAACATAACATGAGCAGCGGTAGAAAGGGTAGAGGAGGGTGCCGCAAGTGATTTTTTTTTACGACAATGTTGTGTGGGGAGCTCATTGAGAAAACATATGCGACAACAAAAATGCAAAGAAGCAGTTAACTGGAACCATCCATAGCATTTTTTTTGGAAGTCAATGGTTCCAGTTAACTGTCTGGTTACTGACATTCTTCAAAATATCTTCCTTTGTGTTCAGCAGAAGAAAGAAATCCATACAGGTTTGAAACAACTTGAGGGTGAGTAAAGGATGACAGAATTTTCATTTTAAAGTGAACTATCCCTTTAACAACAAAAAAAAAGTTGTTTTAATCCCCTGTTTTAATTTAAATGTAGGGCTTTTTAATTAAAGTCATAATCATTATTACCAATAGACGTACGTAGCCTACCTCAGGCTTGCGTCAACTCACTCATCAGACTCCGAGTCCTCGGTAATCCTCGGCAAACTTCGACAGTTGGTTAAACCAGCTCATCATTGGGCTTATTCGGTTCTTTTTACAGACGGACGTCCAACTTCGGCTGTGCGTCTTACGTCATCAACCCAAAACTAAAGTTCGAATCAGTTCGATCGATTTGTTAACCGGTTCGACGGTTACTGAGGGATGACGTTTGAAGCCTCGTTTGAGTGCACTGCAGTCACAGTGCTTCGAGGAGGGGTTCACTTTTTGCGGTACGGTGTGTTTCCCCCCTCTCAGGTTAGACAAGCACTTCTCTCTGTCAGTCCAATTTAATCACTTTCACCTTCTTTTATCCAGTATAATCTCCGTATGTTCAACAAAAGTACTGCCCAGTTACAAAATTTTGAAACATTATGAAACAACACTGAGCATAAATATAGCCTACTTCACAGACCTATTTTTTTATACATACATAAATACATAGGCTACATGCATGCATGCATGCATTACATAGCATAACACATAGGCCTACATATTACATACGTTAAGGTGTGTATATCATGAACCATAACATTGTGGCGCTAACACTCCTGACCATTTTTTTCTGCACCATATTACCATTGACCAGCAGGTGTCCCTCGTGCATTCGAAGCCTCGAGAAATTAACCACTGCTATTATTATTCTCTGCTTTGAACACTAGATAGCGATTAATTGCTTGTTATATTAGCCAAAATATCTAATAGTTTCCAGCAGAGCTTATCGTGTGTAATACTTTAACCAATGCAATGCACTTAACATTCTATTATATTTTGTAAAAAATAAATAAAACAAGAACAGTAAATGACAGACAAATGAGCACAGTGTGATTAATATTTATTAATGAACTTTAGGTAAATTTCCAAATCAAAATCTAAAATAGAATATTTCAGTTGCATTTCTCATGTTATTATTCTGGTTAACCACTAAATTAAAACAATTTCAGACATTGCAATAACACCAAAAGATAATGATACAAAGAGTGAAGACAAAACAGAAACATCCTGACAGAGAATTATTAAAACCAAAAGTGTGATGTACTGTCCCGTATGAGCTTTAACATCAATTCCAGTAGATAAATACAGTATTTGATCATCGTCTTTTAGGGACATTTTCATACACACCCTCCTCCTTTGATTTCTGTAAGGAAACACAAACTCAATCAGCAACTTGGTAATGCGACAGAACTATAGGTTTCTCTCTGAATAACCTTGTTATTCTCTAAATAACAAAACCTTATTTATGTAAATC
Organism: Leucaspius delineatus; assembly: GCA_023718395.1. Lineage (NCBI taxonomy): Eukaryota > Metazoa > Chordata > Actinopteri > Cypriniformes > Leuciscidae > Leucaspius > Leucaspius delineatus. The sequence continues at coordinate 33,279,608 of CM043363.1, forward strand.
TTAATCTACTGACAAAACTGTACAGAACAGATGCTAACATAGAGCAGCAGGAGGAAATGACATCAATCATGACTTTGTCAACCGTTAAATCATCAAACAGTTGAAGTTGTGCAGGTTTGCAGTCTCTGCTCTGAGAATGACTGTCTTTCCCACTAAAGCAACAGCAGAGACACTTGTTGCAGCTCGTCTACAAAGAAACCAATGTATGCTAAAGTTGCATCTCAGCTCAGATAATGATGAACCGCAGAGACGCTGCAGATCGAGGACACACTTCAGCACAACATGAGCAACAACTCTGTGTTCTACTTTCTCTCCAATGAAAATCGAATGGTAAAAAACTGACCTTGTTTGGGTTATTAAAAAATAACAAACCAATGTATTTAGTTACAATTGTTTACATATGATTTTAAACAATATATAATTTAAATTAGTATAGCACAGACCACGGGCTGGCTGTTGTAAGTGTAACGGTCAAAATTTTTACAGTACATACAGGCTATAGGCAATAAGTAATACAATCCATAACACCTCATTCATGATATATGTAAATAACCTTTCAGGCAGACAGCAGCACATGAAATATAGAAATGGGCTGTCCCGTAATCTAAAGACGTGCCACGATGCAACAACAGCAACTCATTGATTATAATGATCTAGTTCAGTCAGCCCAGACAGCAACATAGTGTCGGCCCAGATCCGGCACACATCTGGTACACATGGTTTCCACACGCACCAGATGTGGGCCGGATCTAGGCCGACACTATGTTGCTGTCTGAGAAATGATACACACCACACACACCCAGTGTAGACACGAGATCGACGGAGCAAGACTGATCTGTTTTAAGACACATTTTTAATAGAATTGTATTGTTTAATGATCGCTGCCGTATGTTTATTTTCACCATAGGTGTCTCTACTTTATTTGTAGGCTATCTGGCCTGTCGACGGATCACTGTATGCATCGTCATGGGTAGCCGCCACTTCTTGTCGACCTCATTTGCAAAAAATGTATTGCCGGTTGCTGTACCTTGTAGTGGGGGAATCCGGCCCTCATTCAAATTAGTGCGAAAGCCCCTTAAAAATTAGCCTTTGGCTAACAAAATATAATTTATTCGCATGTATTGGTTTTCATTGTTTTTTTTTTTTTTTTTTTCATGTATAGTTCTGAGTGTTAAAATAGAGTCTAGATTGTTTACAGATAAATCCACAATTCGCTGAAAAAGTGCACGGTCACATGTCAACAGTTGTTTCAAGCATACTGTATTTACAAGTTGTGAAAGCTATTTTATCTGGGTTTTGTTTTAATCGTGATTAGAGGAGTACGATTGACCTCCCCTTATTGCACCACGGCAAACACTAACGTCTGTCTTTGTTTCTCAATTAGTAAAATTTCACTTGGCTAGTGTAGCCTATGTCTAAAAAAAAAAAAAAAAAAAAAAGAAAAGTAAGAATATTAGCGACAGAAAGTCACCATTCACTTTTATTGTATGACTCAAGCTTTCAGATAACATTCAGCCTAAAACATTTTTATGTATACACTTTAATGTATAGCTAATAACACTTTAATGTATAATAATTTATCAATGATAAAATATTACTTTTACTGACAAAAAATGCAATACATTTAGAAAAAAACTTAGATTTTGATTAGTGCTGATTGAATTCTTTTTTTTTTTCAGTTCTGCAAAATGAAAATAGAGGTGCAAAAGGTACGCAAACTTAGTGTAAATAGCATAAAAACATCCCTAAAGGGTTAGTTTACTCAAAAATAAAAATTCTGTCCTTAATTACTCACCTTCATGTCTTTCCAAACCTGTAAGACATTTGTTCATATTCAGAACACAAATTAAGATACTTTTGATGAAATCCGAGAGCTTTCCGACCCAGACTGCGACATGTTTACCACATTCAAGGCCCAGAAAGGTAGTAAAGAATGCGACTCCACTGGTTCAACCTTAATGTTATGAAGCGACGGAAATACTTTTTAGGCGCAAAAACAAACAAAAATAATGACTTTCTTTATTCAACAAACTCTTCTCCATCATTCCCCTACACTGTTGACGTAAGTAATTAGCATCACACGCATGTATCGTGGTGCTCACGTGACCAGCGTCGGCCAATAATAAGCTGGCGTTCTGACGTAGAACCCGAAAGCGCTGCATTGTGTTTACTATACTACGCCAACAGCGTAGGAGAATGACGTGGAAGAGAAGAGATTGTTGAATAAAGTCGTTATTTTTGTTTGTTTTTGCGCACAAAAAGTATTCTAATCGCTTTATAACATTGAGTTTGAACCACTGGAGTCACATGGACTATTTTAACAATGTCTTTACTACCTTTCTGGGCCTTAAGTGGTAATTAAGTTGCAGTCTATGAAGGGGTCAGAAACCTCTCGGATTACATCAGAAATATCATAATTTGTGTTCTTACGGGTGTGACAGGAGAGTGAGTAATTAGTGACCGAATTTAAATTTTTGGGTGAACTGTCCCTTTAAACGATTGCTTTTTTGCATCTCCCTACTAAAGGTAATAATAATGACAGTTGAGTCGATAAACCACCCACTGTTCACTGACCGTCTGATGCTGCAAACTTCAATCAGCAAACTTCAATCACTTTAACTGACTGCAACTACTTCTTGCGGCATCTTACCTTTTTTCGTGTTTTTGGTTTACACAATGCTGAATCAGTTCGGTCTTCTTGCCGGGTTTGAACTGCATTAACAATAATACAGATGCGTTCAAATGAGTTTTCAATATTTGTGTCTTGAAAAAGATAAACATTTATACAGATGATTGCTTGCTCTTCTGACCTGTTTTTCTACATTTCTTGCAGATGCAGAAGATCACGACTATAACAACAATCATCAGAGATCCAGCAGCAGCGGCAGAGATCAACACTATCAGAGACACTGAGACTGGACGAGGAGAGGAAAAGAGAGACATTAATGTGAGTGAATGTGTCATTGTGATCTGTAACAAAATCAGAGATCAGGTCAGGAAATAAACAGCTGCTGTACCTGCACATGTGTGACAGACTTTATTGATCTCCAGATGTTGAGTCCGATTGATGAATGAATAAGCCACCACACAGCTGTAGGTGTTTTTATCCTGATATTCCACCTCCAGAGTTAGAGAGAGATTGATGCTTTGATTGAGATCAGACGCATTGATGTTGGACAATACACTGATTCCTTTGTACCAGGAGAGAGTCGCATCACACACATTCAACACTGAACACACCAATGAACAATTTGATGATGATGAAGATGGTGAAGAACATTGTGAAGAGTTACTGATGATGACAGGAACAGGCAGACGAGCTGAAAAACATGAGGGAATAAAGAGAAATCTAAACATTGATCTGGTGTAGTGTGTTATCGGTCAGTGAGTGTTTCCATCATCTCAAAATATAATGAGGAAACATTTCACTATTTAAAATAATTAAAGGAATATTCAGAGTTCAGTACAAATTAAGCTCAGTCAACTGCATTTGTGATGCATGAAGTTGATTACCACAAAAGTAATTATGACTTGCCCCTTGTTTTAATTATTATAATTTTTTAAGAAGAAAAATGTGAGGCGCTAGAACGAAATTACAGTGCGATGCGCTTACAATGGATGTCAATGGGGTCAATCTGTAAACACTAAAATACTGCTTTAGGTCCTGTGTAAAGTTACATTCTTAACTTTGTCTTAACACCGCAAACCCTAAAACGCCTGGAAAAATGATGATTTAAACAGCTTTACAGCTCAAATAATACACTAGTGTTGACAGAAGAATTAATGTATGTTTTTATGAAATTATAAGCTTCACATTTCTACTTTTATATCTTTTTTTTTTTACCTCATTATCTTCCATTGTAAGCGCCTCGATGCAACCTTGATTTTTTTCTTTTCAATTCCTGATGAGTCAAATAATTTGTGTGGTAATCAACATTATACCACAAATATGCTGTGGAATCTGCTTGATTTGTACTGAACCAAAAATAATAATATGTGAAAGTTTGAGCACATGATCTCCATGAACTCACCATAGACAGAAACATTGAATGATTTTGATGTCAGTTCAGTTCCAGTTATCTCTAGTTTATAAACTCCAGTATGTTCAGTTGTGATGTTTGTGATGGTCAGAGATCCAGTTTGATTGTCCAGCTTCAGTCTGTCTCTGAATCTCCCATCAAGAACATCATCATATGTGGAGAACATTCCATATTTTCTACTGATTTCAGCTATAATGTACTTTTTAGCTCCATATTTCCACAGCATGTTGCTGTATTCTTCATGCATTTCAGTAACATCAGTGTTTAGCGTGACAGAATCTCCCTCCATCTCTGAGACTGACACTGTTTTATCACCAAATACACCTGAAAAACAGATTTTACATGATTAATTAATGCTGTTGTTGGTTTAGAAAGCCTGAATTCAGTTTATAAACTTTAACAGCAGCAAAGACACCAAACAAAATGAAGACTTTCAGTATCTTCATATTTGGCTCATTATAACAGACTCACTGAGTAGAGGCCCGAATCCACAGTAGATCTCACAGTAATCTCTGTGAATTTGCAAATAAATCCTCGAAATATTTTGAACAGTTGCAGAATCTTTTTTTTCTGAAACGGAAATAAATGAAACTATAAAAATTCATTTATAACTTACCAATCAGAGAGCACAAACAGAACAAAACAAGCGTGCGAAACATTTTCTTCAGTAGTTCAGCGAAAACTCTGATCTAATAAGACTATCCGCTGAAAACACTGAACCTGGCGTGTGAATCCTCCCACCAAAGAGTTTGACCACCCTACTAGTTCACGCGCACACTCTTTATGCATGTTATGATTTTATATATATTGTATATGTATTATATATGTTCTTCTGGCACTCAAGGGCCAAAAACAATCCAGAAAACTTTTTTTTCTTCAATTTTTTAACATTGATGGGTACTGAGTGATAGTTTTCGACTGTCAAATATGAAAATAGTAGAAGAGCGGATAACTGGATTAGTCGACCTAAATTTAATGATAAACTAAATCTTATGGATTTCAGAATTGTTTTATAATCATTTAATTGTTGCAAATGGCAAAGGATATCCGCCATCTCACATTATTGCCAGTGTTAATTTGACACGTGCTGTTCAGTCAAACTGAAACCCGCTGTGGTAATTTTTTTGGGTTGAACTCTTGACAGAAAATTAGCTCATGAATGTGATTGGCCATTTGTTTGATGTGTGTTAGTCTGCAGGTGAAGAGCATCTTCCTGTCCTGATGTTATGAACCTCATAGTCTGATTTCCATTACACAGAATGTTTTAGTCAAATCAAATGAACTGTCAAATAAGAAATACTTGTTTGGCAAGGTAGCATTCATTGATTTAATAAGAATTTTTCATTTAAGTTAATTAATTAATTTAGATTTTTGACAGTCATTTCTTTAGCTTATAATAAAACCACAGTGTTACTAAATGCACAGTGTTATACTTTGGTAGAGCTGTCTAATATAATGGTTGGTTCCACCAATTCTGAAGGCCTCAAGGCAGATTTCTTTGATCCTGGCAACACATGATGGCTGAAATACGATTGGATAAAAACTCTAACATCAACATTCACCACTGGAAGCAGCACAACCAAGAGAAAAGCTATGAGAATGGACTATTGGGAATAATTTAATGCTCTTTCTTGGAATATATAGGCCTATATATATATTTAAGCGCAAGTCAGTGATTCTGATAGTGTTAAGGCAAGCAGAGAAGGCCTTGCTGACCCCACCACTGCATTCGGATGATCCACGTTGAAAATAATGTTGAGAACTCACTTATGACATTAGTGCTACTGAACAACGGTCACTTTAGGCTCCGCCCCACTGTTTACATCGATTTTGAAATGGCGTCAACATAAACACAGAACAGTTTCAGTTCCTAAATCTGCATTCGTTTTTCATAGAAACGGCGATGAACTTCCTCATTTTCGTCCCAGTGTGTGTTTTCCAGCTTGGTAAGTTACGTGGGCTATTTTTTTTCTAAATCGATTTCCATTTTGTTCCCTTTCAGCGGCGCTCTTCCGCCCTTAAAAGCACAAACTTGAGATTCAAATCGGGTAACGTTATTTTCAGACGTAAAAAAAGGATTAATAGTGTAGACTGTTGAAACGCAAAGATCACTCGCTGTTATCATGCAGGATGCGCGCACTTTGAAACGGAGAGAAACAGGAACGCAAGCGCGAGCTTTTAGGGCGCGCATCACAGTCATAACATGTCAAAATGTCGGGCGGGGTCTAGCATTCACGCAAACAAAAAGTGAACCTAAGCATTTGAAGTAATATTTCTGTGTTACAACACTTAATTCTATCTACCCCAGCTTATTTGGCAGACAAGGCATTCATTGGTTTAATTTGCTCGACAACTGTAAACAGACGTTCTGTTTGCCCACTTCCGCTTTGAGAGGAATAGAGAAAAGTCCAATTTTGTTAACTGTTTTATGTTTTTATTTACTCAGTAGGCTAGTTCATTGATAGATTTCTGTCGTCGTTCTGATGTATAGCCTATTTTCCCCCCGGATCTTCCTCAGCACTGGCAGCGCCCTCTGGACATAATGAAGTAGTATGGCTAAATGGTGTCTGTTGTATTATATTCAGCCAGTGCTTTGTTTAATTTGAAAGTGTAACATTGTGACACGATTAGTCCAAATGTAGTATGTAATATCTCATAATCGAACATAAATTGATTTTAAAAAATGGAATAAAAAATACTGTATAAACTAATTTTCCCTGTGCTTGTTTTATATTTCCCACTTTCTTGGAAGGGATTTATAATGAATTGTCACTTTCTTCTTCAGGTGCATCGGGTGTTTATACAGACAGAGAGTCAGTGTTTGTGATGGAGGGAGATTCAGTCTCTCTGAACACTGATGTTCAAACAAACCAACAGGAAAAGATTAAATGGTTTTTTAATAACATTCGCATCGCTCAAATCAACGGAGATCTCAGTAAGATCTGTACAGATGTTCAGTGTAATGAAGGCACTGAGAGATTCAGAGACAGACTGAAGCTGGATCGTCAAATTGGATCACTGAGCCTCTCAAACATCACAAACACAGACTCTGGACTGTATGAACTGCAGATCATCGGCAGCAACACCATCAGTGAAACGATCTTTAGCATGACTGTGTATGGTGAGTCTGTTTAAAGACTACGGTTATATCGCTTAATCACAGTGTTTATTATTACAGTAGTGACTTAAAGTTTGGTTTCAGTTTCTATTTCCATTACAAGAACATTTAGCTTGTTTTTCCTTGTTTCAGTGTTTAATTTCTGTTTCCTTTGTTAGTTACCATTTTGTTGTCATAGTTGTCTTCACCTGTGTCTTGTTTAGCTCCTCATTTTCTTGTGTATAATTGCCCTTAGTTCGATGCCCAGCATTGTCTTTGTAAGTTGTGCAAAGCTGTTATTCTCTTCCTATGTTCCAGTTATCTTTTTTTTTTTTTTTTTTTTTTGTAAATAAACTATTGCTGCAAATAGATTGCTATCCTTTTCTTGTCTGCCTCACCTTAACATTTAGAGCTGTTTATTCTCTCTTTAGTTACACACCACCCCATCTCCCTTCCTCCCTCCCTCCCTCCATATGACCTTATCTTATCATCTTTTTAAATGCATTTCATATATAATTCTGTTTAATTCACCAGTAACCTAAAGTGCAGAGGATTTGATGTATTAAAAAGACATGGAAAATGTGTTTTAGAAGTACAAAATGTGGACATATTTTGCTTTACAGAATAAAAGTCAAGAAAGATAATGTTTGTTTGTGGACACCGTAATACATTACATTACAAATAAACCATCGTTCAAAATAACAGCATTTATCTAGAAAGCTTTTTTAACATCATACACTACGCCTACATTTCCAAAGTTTGGGGTTAGTAAGATCATTTTTTTGGAAAGAAATTAAAGAAAGTAATTGCCTACTTAATTATTCAGCAAGGATGCATTACATTAATCAAAAGTGACAGTAAAGAGATTTATGATGTTACAAAACATCATGGGGGGGGGGGGGGGTTAATTACATGTTTTACATGTTACATGATTACATGTTTTCTTGTGTGGCTGGATGTTGGACTCATGAACAATAATCATGTTGTTTGATTTCACCAAAATTGAAATCCGGCAGAGGATTATGTTCGCAAATCAAACAATGATTTGTCTCAAAAGAATTATTAAAAAAAAAGCTGTGATTGGATGATGACAGGTGTCGAACATTCTCAAGTGTAGTGATCAGCACTGCTGCCAGGGGTGGATCTCGATGGTGGCATAGGGTGAAAAATGCCACCCTAAAAGAAAGCCTAGCCACCCCTGCTGCCACCCCAGTTGGCAGCAACGAATTAAAAGTTATGGCCAATTTAACTGTGATTAAATTCAGTATATATACGTCTGCCATATGTTGCCACCCCTCAAAAATTCCTGCCCCCTCTCGCCACCCCATAAATATTTTTCTAGATCCGCCCCTGATGCTGCTGTTGCTGTAGTTGCAGTGGTTAGATCAGCGTAGTAGGCTAGTAAAAAAACAGGACAAGGGAGGTCAAGCACGGCACGTGACAAATAAATTAGGCCCAAAATACGGGACGTCCCGGCTAATACGGGACAGTTGGCAACCCTAAGCCTACGGCCTGTGTGGAGTTCCAACCATATACGCCTAGCCTATGCAGAAATTTCGAATTCGATTTAAATTTCGAATGCGTTTAAATATTTGACAATACTTGTGGCTAGACCTAATGCTACCGCTCGACTACTAGATGTGTAGACTATGATAACTAATAAAAAACTGAGCTCAAGGTGAGAATTAGCCTACCAGTATTTTTCCAATTAAAATGGTACTCCTCTAAAATTGTGGTTTTGAATAATTATGGAATAAGTAATAATTGTATTATTATTTTATGATCATTTATGGTGATAAGCCATGGTTCTGCGCGACTGCCACTAGGGGGCGAAATATGACAATCATAGTTATGATGAATATCAGAGTTAATGGAAAGGTGAGTTACAAAAAAATCCATTCAGTTCCTCTAATAATATATGCTAAGCAGATACATGTTTTCAGTTCTTTCTTGTTTCGTGTTGTTTCTACCCAGCATGTTAATTTGTGTTTCAGATGTTCCTGGTGCAGAGACGGATAAACTGAAGACCAAGTCCGTGAAGGAGGGAGAATCTTTCACTTTTGATCCTGGTGTAATAAAAAAGCCAAATGATGGAATGACATGGTATTTTAATGAAGCTCGTATTGCTGAAATCACTGGAGATCTGAGTAAGATCTGTACAGATGTTCAGTGTAAAGAGAGATTCAGAGACAGACTGAAGCTGGATCATCAGACTGGATCTCTGACCATCACGAACACCAGAAACACAGACTCTGGAGTTTATCATCTTGAGATCTTCAGCAACAGCAGCATCATCCGCCGACAGCACAGCATCAGCATTATCAGAGAAAAGAGCTTCAATGTTCCTGTCACTAGTGAGTAAATGTTAGAATATATTTCAGTGTTTTCATTGTGGCCTGTCTGTAAATGAACATAATGCATAATATTGTTTAGTTTTCCCATGAGCTCTCTAATGTAGTTTTAAGGTGAAAAAAACACCAGATGGCGCCATTATCAGTTCACTCAATGTCTTAAAGATGATGAAGGTGGAAATATCAGTTAAAAATAGCCTTCCTGAAAAATCAATTGTCGAGCTCCAGTTATAATGGCTCTCTTTTTCATTACAGGTTTGATTGTGGCTATAATAGGAGTTGCTGTTGGTGTTCTGCTGGTGGCATGTGTAATTGGTAAGAATTTCTGGTTGTGTGTTTTCTGTGTGTGTATGCGTGATGATGTTTTATTCAGTCATCATTACATAAACACTTATATAACTGACTATGTTATAGCGCTGTCCTTTGAAATGTTCAAGTTGTTTAAGGAAGTTGACTGGATTTTTAACTGCAAAATTCAATGTTTTGTGATTCAAATCACCCGCAAAGTCACTAGATAACTTTTTATTATTGTTATATTGATCATTTTATAGAAACATCCAAATTCTTCCTAAATTTGATTGTTTTAATCGCAAAGCATCAGAAACTGCATTCAAACATTTTGCATCGCTGTAGGACAGAAATGACTACGTGATTCACTTTATCAAATTCAAGACTGTAAAGTCTTTGTGTGTGTGTGTGTGTGTGTGTGTGTAATATCAATCTTGCTCATTTCTTTTTACTTCTGTGAATCTGTTTTCTTATAGGAAAGAGTTGTAGAAAACAAACAAAGGGTGGCGTTATCTAAACTATCAAACAACTGGGCTTTAATTGCAGAGAGGAACAAACAGTATCATTTACAGTAAACTCAAAATAACTGTAATTTTCAGTGTCAATTTTTTTAAAATTGTGACAGTAAATGTAGCCTGTACATGTGGTTTCATGGTACTAATATGGTATAAACTGTACAAATTTGAATAGCATTATATTTTCATGTGTTATGACGTATTTTTGTATGCACTGTATGCACTTTGTATCATGTTTTTTTTTGCTTGCCAAGAAAGACATGACACAACATGGCTTTGCTAATACACACACATATATATATATATATATAGATGATTTTGTTTCTTTTACAGTTTTTACAGTTACTTTTCCAGTGTTTTAATAAGCTTTTGAAATATTTTAAATGATCTGTGCATATAAAGAGGTTTTATTTTATGATAAATTAATAATAAATAACTCCCGTGCCTTTCCATGAGCAGAATACTTTTAGACATGTATTTTTTCTTTAACTTTGCATCAGCCTGTATAAACATCATTTTATTTCTGAAACGAGCAAAGGTAATTTTTAAGATATTTATATGTTCATGTGATAAATGACATTAAAAACACCTGATTCAAAAACTGGATTCTTTGAATGTTGAATTCCTAGTTAGAACACTAGATGGCGCTCTAATACAGAATGCGTGTTTGTAGTTTAAACACTGTATTAATGAAATATTAGGAAAATTATAACAAGGACACACTGTGTGGGATGCTGTTCTTGAAATAAACAATCACACTAATAAACAGTAAGTTATTTTGTGTAAGTAAGTAAGTTGTGATTTTTACCACAGTAAATCAATGGTAATGTGATATCAGGCACTAGTCTTAAAGAAATTACATTAATTTTTTCCCACATGCACTGACGTAAATCACAAATTGCGATTTTAGAGTAAGAACATGGAGGAAATATTTTTATAGTTATATGTAGGTTACATGCTTTATGGTTTACCAATGCATTTGATTTTCTTTTTTTCTATAAGTGCTGAACATGATTAATAACCCTATAATAAGTTATTGGTCAATAAGTTAAATGATCAATAAGTTCAGAAAACATGTTACACACTACTTTAACTCATCAAAATAAGTTTAAACTTTTTAAAAATAAGTTATACAAGACTCAACTCATTATTTTAAGTCATATTAATGCAGTTTCCGTTTAAATGACTTAAAAAAAAAACAAATTGACCGTACTTAAACATTTTAGGCAACACATTTTTTTAAATTATTATTATTGTAAGGAATAGGCAGGAATAGGATGGGAAGAGATAAATGTGATTTCTGTGGACAGAAGGAAACAGCTAACATGTTATGATATATAGCCTAGTCAGAAATATGAAAAAGAAGATTTGATCCGAAACTTAAGGAAATATGAAAATACGATGTGATTTAAAAGATTTTAGATAGGTATTATAATTTCTTGTTTCAATACCTTAGAGAAAGTAATTTAAGTATTTTTTTTAAACAATGTAGGCCTACTGTATATAGTCCACATTCTGGTCCACACTCCACACCAGTTGGTGGCGGAAATGCTCGTTTGCCAACCGCCAATAAACCATAGAAGAAGAAGTGTAAATATGACTCTTGTCCTCTAGTGGTCAAACGTTGTAATAATTTCACTTTCAATGGTGTGTGTGTGTGTGTGTGTGTGTGTGTGTGTGTGTGTGTGTGTGTGTGTGTGTGTGTGTGTGTGTGTGTGTGTGTGTGTTTGCTTTCGTAGGATTTGGGTTTACAATCATGTATACAATACAGAAACATTAGGTGGAGATACATTTGAAATGGGATGTTATTTACATTAAAGGAAACAGCATTGCAGACCAACACAAAGAAATTATGTAATGTGAGAACCTCGACTCATTTGATACTTTTTATTTAATTGAAAGAAGTTTTGTGTGACCGCGTGACGTCATAAACTCCGCTCGAGTTGTTGAAGTCAACTTATCAGCGTGTAAACTTTACCAAAAAATTACTTTAAGTCCTGTGTTTCAGACATGATTCCTCATTCTGTGTTGCCGAGGAGAGGTAACTGTTAGCATTAGGTACTAAAATCTTCCAGAACACCGCACTAACCACATATTTGCTAATGCTTCTTTCTAGTGAAGTTAAAATCATTTAGTCTTTATCGTTTGTTAACACTCCTTCACCCCATCACTCGTGTTGTGTTCCCTGAACCTCAGGTGGAGGTTACAGAGCTGGAACTGGAGCAGGAGTGGAGAACTTGAGCCTCATATTTCCTCATATCATTGTGCCTGGACTTTATCACTATCAAGGGAACTAAGGTGAGATTTTATATCTGATTATGATCTTGATTTCAAAACCTTTGTTTAACCAATGGACAGGATCCCTGTTGTGCTATTGAAGAAAAAAAAGTTTATTAGCAGCATTTAGTTTCTCTTCAAAGCTGATGAACACATATTATTAACAACCATCAAACACAAATCAAAAATTGTAGGCTGAGTCATACAGTGCATTTATTCTTAAAATGAGCCAGACACCGGCAGAAAACGGGATATAACCTTTTATTAAAAAAACAAAACAAAAAAACAGGGATCAAGTATAGTTTTGCTTGGAAAGAATAGAAACTCTTGAAACTGCACTCTCAGAAAAAAAAAGGTATAAGCTGTTACTTGTGATGTACCCTTTTGAGCATTTAGGTACTAATGTGCACCCTAAGGGGTAAATAAGGTACAGAGGTGTGAAAAACTACTACACATGAAGCTGTTGTACCTTTATTTCTGAGAGTAGCACTGCTTAACTGCAGGATCATCATTCACACAAAGTAAAAAATATTTACATTTTTCAAAGTAAAATCACTTTTTGGACCTTTTTTTTGTCAAACATCAGCACGAGTGAGTTCAGTATTTTGTAGTAAAGTGGCTTCCCTGTAGCGAAGTCATTAACTGTTTCATGTGTGCATAAATGAAACAATCCTTGCAACGACTTGATGTGAACACAGACTGACACCTCAGACACACTCTTGACACACTCGCACTGACACCTGTTGACACCTCAGACACACAGACGCTTTATTGACACCTCAGACACACAGACGCTTTATTGACACCTCAGACTTATGCTGACAAACTGACTGAAATGCAAACATCCAGCAGCAGAAACATTCTCATGCACAAGCTGTTTGTCTACCCAACAGATCAAACCACATTGATATAAATGATTGAGACCACAGCAGAGCTCTTCGTCACCTTTCCATCACTAGTTTGCATCTATGTTTTGCAAACATAAAAATGCTGCAATGGGCCTCATGATTTACATAATTAGCTTAAAGTCCCTGTATTGCAGTTAATGTACTTTTTTAAAAAGTTTTAGGAAAACATTTAATTAAACTGGTCTTAATTATCATACTTTCGACCCTTCAGGATGATCTTGTATGTCTGCTGTGATTTCCTGATGAAACATGATGATTCTCACAATCCTAAAACTGAACATAGACTCAGAGTCTGACGTTCAGGAGATTCACAGTGAAATGATCACAATCTGGGTCTTGTACTCAGAACAACAATAAAGTTTGATCATCTTCTGAATGTGATTGGTGCATATTCCACATGAACCTCCTCTTCAACCTTCTGTAAAAAAATTAATAACACAAGATATAGTAATGTGATATAGTTTTTAAAGTAACTTTTATAAACATCTGATGGTGCTTTTGTGTTTGATATTTACTGTATGTGATAGATCGTAATACTTTGAAACGGCATTACCACCACATAAGAAAAAATAAATAAATAAATCAATCAATTATAGTTAAAGTCCAAGTGAAATCAAAATTGACCCTATTTACTTTGTTAGCGCATATTACTAGTCTTGTGGTGAAAAATGTGTCTGTGCAAGTTAATACACAGAAAAAAATTGTTTGCCGTAGTAATCTTTAATCAAAGTCTGAAAAGTTACTTCCGGTCTGGAATGGCTGATGACGTATGTTTGACGGCTTGGATTAAGAAACGCTTAACCACTCTCCTCAAACCGTTAGTCTGTTATGAGCAAGAGATGGAGAGGAGGAGCGCTTGAGTAAAACCCTGCCCTCTGTTCAATATTTCGTTTCACTGGGAAATACGTCACAACACTGGAGAAAAGTCGTTTGCAACTTCAGGTTCACGTGGACTTTAAATCATAATTATGACAAAAAAAGTTAAAGTTGTTAAATGCCAAATTATGACATACGCAAGTCAAAATTTGTATGTCATAATTTCCACATTTTGAATTCATAATTTGAACTTTTTAATGTGTATATGTGATATTTTAGACTTTTAAAGTCATAATTATGATTTACCAGAGCACGGTTTTTATTTCTTATCTGGTAGAAATGGGCTTCAATATTATACAGACAAAAACACAAGCACACACTGATCTACATCTGAAATTATACAAATACTCAACAAATTAACAATAAATTGTCTCACCGATTTCTGTGTTTTTCTTTTGTGGAATGTCGTCTCGGCGTAAGTGATCTCGACTTCACAAGTCTCTTCTGTTTGAAATTATAGATGCATTAAAACAGCAAAACTCAATCTTAACTAGATATGTTTTTTCACAATATTTGTTATTATTATGAATTTCAAAGTTAACACCAAAGTAACACTGGAAGTTTCCATTAGCTCTATAACTTTTTCCTAGAAGAGTGTTTATCATTACATTTATAGAGACACATAAATCAAACCCAAATGGGATGTATAACAAAGAAAAGTATTTTACATTCTTTGTTTTCAACAAGCACAACCAAAGTTATCATTCATATTCATAGATTTTAGAGCACCAGCCTCATCCTTACAGATTATATTCATACAAATTAACTTTTCTGTTTTTGCATTTCCAGTGTTGATTCAGTTTGAGAAACCTTTGTGTGTGTGTGAGATGAGTAAAGAACGACACACAGTGTCATTATATACAATTAGAAATAGACATTTATTATGACAATGAAAATTATGGGAATCATTTTGATTAAATGATAAAATAGGGCTATTAGTTAAATGGAGAAGATAAAACTTGCCATCTTGATCATTTTTTCTGTGTTTCCTGATGTTGATGCAGAAGATCCCGACAGCAGTTACAATCACCAGAAAACCAGACGCAGCAGCAGAGATCAACACTACCAGAGACACTGAGACTGGAGGAACTGAAGGAGAGGAAAAGAGAGACAGTCATTAGTCACAGTGTGAGTGAATGTGTTTGATCTCCAACAGAAGACAGAGATCAGGTCAGTAAACACACACATCTATCATCAGAGCTGTGGTACCTGCACATGTGTGACAGAGTGTGTTGATGTCCAGATGTGTGGTCTGGTTGCTGATGGGATTGTTCAGCACACAGCTGTAGGTGTTTTTATCCTGATATTCCACCTCCAGAGGTAGAGAGAGACTGATGCTGAGATCACACACACTGATGCTGGACAATACACTGATTCCTGCGTACCAGGAGAGAGTCGCATCACACACATTCAACACTGATGAACACACCAATGAACAATTTGATGATGACAATGACGAACAGTCTCTGGTAATGCTAGGAGTGGGCAGATGAGCTGGAAAACACGAGAGAATCGAGAGAAACATGAACTATCAGTCTATTTTAGGTGTTGTGAATTGTTGTGAAACGTTGTAATAAATTCCGTGTTGAGTGAGTGTTTAGTGTGCTGAATGGTCACTGAATGTGTCTGTCATCTATAAAATGATGTAACATCTGAATATGAAAATGGAATATGTGAACTTTTGGACAAATGATCTGTACTCACCATAGACAGAAACATTGAATGATTTTAATGACTCTTTCACTCCACTTATCACTAGTTCATAAACTCCAGCATGTTCAGTTCTGGTGTTTGTGATGGTCAGAGATCCAGTTTGATTGTCCAGCTTCAGTCTGTCTCTGAATCTTTCAGTAATATTATATATAGAGAAAGTTAGCTTGTTTTTTATTATTCTAGCTCTCAGAGAGATTTCAGCCCCATATTTCCACCGTATCTGATCATCTTCATGTATTTCAGTAACATTAGTGTTTAGAGTGACAGAATCTCCCTCCATCACTGACACTGAATCTCCAAACACACCTGGAGAACAAACAGATTTACACAGATTAAAGTTTCTGATGGTTTATAAAGCCTGAAATCAGCAAAAGTTTACATGTAAAATTGAGAATATCCAAAACAAGCAGAAACACAAAAAATATATCAGCCTTATTGGTGCAGCACATCCATTTAATTTGTTTTAAAGTGTAGAGAACAATCAGTGTTTAAAATTTCAAAATGTATTGACAATAAATGCATGATAATTATTGCAGATTATAAGTACAGTTTTAATTGTGCTGGATATTTTAATAACATTTTTAATGTCATAACATGCTGCACATTTTCACTAGTGAATTTCCATGACATTTGTAGATTAATAGCCGCAGAAATATTTTTAAAAGGACAAACAATGGGCTGATATTTGAAAGCTCAAAGGAAAGTTCACACTTTCTGAACATTTACATTCACTGTAGAGATTTCCATTATATCCATCACCATTTCCAGACCTGAAAATGTCACAGTAAACCTAATCCTAATCCCAAAAGAGACTGCATTCAAAGTTTGTGGATCTTGTATTATGTTCATACAAATATGTTCATAATTCCTTTCGTAAATAAAAGCAGATGAAAACAATCAAATTCTAATTTACACTGAAACGAAAAAAAAAACAAGCTGTAAAAATGCTTTTATAACTTACCAGTCAGACTCCAACAGCAAAAAAAGAACAAAACTAACTCGTGAAACATGTTCTTCAGTGGTTCAGTGTGTGATCTAACAGCAGAACTGTTCAAGTGTTGTGTGAATCCTCCTATGCAGCGTTTCGCCCTCCTAGTTCACACATTGCATTTGCATATGATATAAGGTTAAAGTTCTTTTGGCCCTTAAGATTTTAACTGTTCTTGATAGATTAAAAAAAACTTTATTTTTATTAAAGGTTTTAGGGTTTATATTAGAAGTAGTACCGCCTCAGTGACATCTTTTCTTCTGAGAGCGTAGTTACCTGACTGTTTCAGATGGCTAAAAGTAGAAGAATATTGGATGAATTGTGGAATTTCATAGTGAAAATGTAGCATAACTTTGTGATTTTAAAATCTGTATTTATTCTAAATTTTAGTGAATGGAAAAACCAGAGTACAAAGTTAAAAGCGTGTATGATCTCACAGTACTGGCTTTACTGGGGTTTATCTTCTGAGTCAAACTGAAACCTGCAGCCGTTATTTTTCTGAATGTGGTTTGATCCGTTGGGTGGACAAACATGTGTCGGTAACTCTGGGCATTCAGTGCATGAGTGTTTAGTTTGTAGGTGAAGAGTTTCTTCCTGTGCTTTCTACTATAAACAGCTTTTTTGGCACTTTAATCTACTGGGGAAAAACATGAGAAACTGAGGGAGAAAAACAATAGCATATTTATAAGTCACACTTTAGGGTCACATTTTCACTAACTGCATATCATCGTCAATAACACATGAAATTGGCCTAAGATCATCGAGATTGGACAGTGGATGACTGGAAGAAAGTGGCCTGTTCTGACGAGTCAAGATTCCTGGATCATCACGTCGACGGCTAATGTTCATTACCAGTAGAGACAATGGCACCTGGATGCACTGTTGGACAGATACAGGCCGGCGGTGGCGGTGTAATGCTGTGGGCAATGTTTGCAATGTTTTCTTGGGACACTTTAGGCCTCATTATCCCAACAGCACAATTCTCGACGGATTTCAGGTATCTGAACATCATTGCGGCCCAAGTGTATCAATTTATGGCAACTGTGTTCCCTGCCGGTGATGTTATTACCAACAGGATAATGCATCGTGCCACACTGCCAGAATCATCATGGAGTGGATCGAGGAACATGATGGTGAATTTCGGTTAAAGCCCCACTGAAGTACCTTGGAACGGGCAGCTTTGTATGATATGTTGTTGTTAATTTTTGGAATCTGATTACATAATCCAGATTACATGTAATCATTTTCTACCCAGCTCTGCATATTATTATAAACATCAGAGATGTGACTGTGAGAACAGCAGTAACTATAGCGCACCCTATCATGTGAAAGTAAGATATTCTTAGAGAGATGTGATTTTCTGCTTTGGACACTGAGAGCTATGCTATGCTTATGTTGAATTTGCCATTTTTCTTTTTACACAATAGTACAGAGACAGTGAAGGGTATGGAATTATTATTGTGCCAATAAAAATGAACGTAGCTTTTCAAGAAACTAATGAAAATATAAATAGAAACTAAATAAATTATCTCTGAAACTTAAAAAGAATAAATCGCAGGCAAATTTTTTTACTTCGTTTTTAATACACTGCATGTTTTGCTAACTATTTCTCATATTTCAATCGCTGATCTGAACTTGAAAATGCGCTTCCAGAGTTTTCATTTACGCTTCTGAAGTTTTCGTTTACGTTCCTTGAGTTTTCGTTCGCCGTTCTGACACATTTCTCTCGTGGGGGCGGGGCTAGTAGCAGTGTGTTCTCATTGGTTACTGAGCTTTTGATTGACAGCTTCGTGACATGGAAGTGAAGACGTCAGTGGTGTGTGTTTATGTGTGGATGTGAGCGTCTGTAATCGCAGCTTTCTATTTCATTTTATTTTGCTGCTACACTTTATTGTTGAGATGATTTCTTATAGAAGGAACAGTACAGACGAATGATATTTATCATTAGTCATCGTCGCTATATCAGGAGGATACTGGATAATGTTAGCCTACTCGTGGTAAGTTTGATTTTTTTCTTTTCTTTCATTAATACTACTAATACTATTTATAAGATTGACTTTTTTCCGGTGGAGAGGCATTTTAGAGCTCAGTGAGAGCCCATAACTTTATACAGCTGTGTTGTCTTGATTTAACTGTTAGCCCAATCAAATACATGACTTGTTTCTACATTCGGTTACAGTCTTCGATTAGATCATATTTGCTTCGATTAGATCATATTTCCCCCCAGCCACCCCAAACAACATAGAGCGCTGTCAATCACTGCCTGATTCAACTTTGGCAATGTAAAGCCTTTTTTACCATGCCAATAAAACTATTTAAACCTGAATTTCTCAATTGCTGATTAATTTGCGATGCAAAGTTTTTGAAAGAGGAGAGACACGACTTGACCACAGACCACGTCTCTGTTCATAATGTAAACACTAAATTATTTTGAAGTATCGCCCTGGTTGCAATATTTATTCTGATTACCTTTATGTGATAAAGATGACTGATAAAGCTATTATATGTATCTCGTATGGGTAACAAAATGATTTTTCTTTGTCCATATTTGACTATTAATAATGAAAAAAGTGCACTTCAAATGAACATTTCTGAGAAAAATGTTTAATCTTTAATAGTCTTTAATAATAATATATGTCCAAATTAAAAACTTAATACATGCAAGTAATTATTACTGAAAACATCCAGCAACTAGGGAATACACAGCCATATGTTTATATATAGGGCAATACAGCCATCTACTGGTTACACAACAGTATTACAGATGATAAATGCTGCTTTACTTCGAGGTAAATATTTAGTACTGTAAAATCCCTTAAATATATAAGCAGTTTATATTGTTAGATTGTAATACATTTTCTCTCTCATTTTCCAGGGAGTGGAGCAACTTTTCCATAAATAAAATTCTGATGCTGACACAGAGGATGGAGTGATAGTACCAGAGATCCACTGTCCCTATCAGACAATAATCTTACTTTGTTCAGACACATCACCTTTGAATGACTCGGATCTTGATCTTCAGACACCTGATTTATTTTAATATAAACTAGCAAATATTTCAATTTCCTCTAGATTTAAACAAACACAGTTCACAAGTACACAAGAGATTGCACTTTAATCTTATTATTTTATTATGCTGATCTTGGATTAGCATACCAACAGCATATTAATGTTAAGGAGATAGTTCACCCAAAAATAAAATTATCTCTTATTTTACTCTCCCTCATGCTGTCCCAGATGCATTTTACTTTCTTTCTACAGATAAACACAAATTAAGATTGTAAGGAAAGTAATCCATCTCTGCAAGTCCTAAAGACGCTTTAAACCACACACAGTGAGCGTGACGGTAATCCATGTGACCTCAGTGGATGAATCAATGCCTTCTGAAGTCAAACAAAAAGCTAGATAAGAAAAATACTAATAATATGACTGTTTTAACTATTAAAAATCACTTCCGACCAACTGTCTTACATGGGTTACAATCCACTTGTATTATGGACTCATAGAGATGTATTATTTCCTTAAATATATTTGTCTATGTTTATGTGAAGAAGAAAGTCATATACATCTGGGATGGCATGAGAGTAAATGATGAGAGAATGCTCATGTTTTGGGTGGACTATACTTGCACTGCTTGTGTCCAGTCACTGCTTTGTTACTTGTACTGCAACAGGAACTGTTCAAAGAATAATTGCAACTAGGGGTGTGCGATATGACGATTTTTGATCGTGGGCGATTAAAATGTCTCCACGATCTGCTTTTGAAGAAATATCGTAGAATCGTGCATTAGCCTATATCTGTTCTGGCGCCTCTGTCCCAACATACTGAACAACGAGACGTATATTCACATAAAATGTTAACGCAGCGGAACGGGACACTGCAGTTCACAAAAGTTCATAATTTGCATGTGCTTTATTGCCTTGTCGGTTAAACATTTAATTTGCGCGCTGATGCGCTGCTCTAACATGTGTGTTCCTCAGCGCGTACATGTGAAGCTCACATGCACTAAACGCCTGTCTACCAGCGCCTGGATACTGGACTAAGTTATCTTTTGAGTCTTATTTTGCTTATACTGTCAAATACACACAAGGTTTAAATAAAGTCGTTTATATTTAAAGTGAAAGCAAACTTGAGAAAATTGATAGAAAATCTGCTTGTCTATGCGTGTATATTAGACGCGTCGCGCGCAACTCTTAAAGAGACAGTAGCAATAGTAGGCAACACGCTGCCGCTTGTCCTTAAAGGGATAGTAATTTAAAAAAATAAAAAGTATCTCATCATTTACGCACTAATGTTGTTCCAAACCTGTATTCATTTCCTTCTAATATTTTCTAATATTAATATTTTGAAGAATGTGGCTATCAGCTGGTCACCATTGACTTCCATAGGAGAAACATATACTATGGTAATCACACTGGGGTACATCAACTGTTTGGTTACCCACATTCTTCCAAATAGCTTTTATTTTCAACAGAAGAAAGAAACTTATTCGAGTTTAAAACAACTTGAGAGAGTAAATTATGATAATTTGAATTTTTAGGAGAACTATCCCTTTAATGTTAATAAAACAACAAAATGCAAAGAGAAAATCACTCATTGCTCTTGACTGATAACTTTAAACATTGATACTTATTAAAGCTACTATTAATTTATACAGTGAAGTCTGTTTTGTTTTATTTTCATATTTGTTCATTTAATTACTTTCTTCAATGCTACTGTTAAATACACCTACTGAAGCTGAAAATATAAAGCACTGTTTAGCCTATTTAATTTGTATATTAAGTTGTGTATGTGTAATGTGTATCTGTGATCTTAATATTTAATAACAAAGAAAATAATGACAAATATTTTTATCTTTGCCCCTGTCTGCCATTTTTTTATTTTTTTATTTTTTGTTACCTAAGGTTTTGTTTTTAGAATATGGACATTAGATTGGCTGTAATGCTAAGTCACAAAATAGTAAAACCAACATAAAAAGAATCGTGATAAAATCGTTAATCGTGATTTTCCTGAAAAAAATCGTGATATGATATTTTTGCCATATCGCCCACCACTAATTGCAACATTTAAAATGTATATGAATTTTTAAAATGTATTCTGTATTTGTATTTGTACATTTTGTATAGTAATGTATATGATGAGAATACTGTGCATTACATGTATATTATGCAGTTAATGTTTTGTGGATTCTGGTCTTTCCGGTCACAACATAATTGCATCCAAGACCTTCACTTCGATACTTGTGTATATGCTTTGACAATAAAGAATGTACATTTATTTGAATTCATATTTTCAATTACATTAATTTAACTGGTTGTATAAGTCACGATTGAAAAAGTTGATGATTGTTAAAATATATTTACAATTTTAAATGTTAGAAGATAGTGTTAATTAAATGAAATAACTAATACAATTATCAATAAAAAAAATGGCAATAAGAACATTCTTTGTGTGACATATGTAATGAAATGCCTTTTGAGGTCTGTATCATCTGACAGCAGTCCACGACTGTAATTTTCATATTGTTTAAATTCCTCTTATTTAAGTGATCATTAATTTTGATGGTGTAAACGTATATCATGCTAAGGATGAGTAGTGTGATGGCCATGGTTGCCAACCTTGATTACCTGGTTGAAGTTTGACTTTCTTGACGGCTGAATATATCACACACGTTTGCTAGTATTCTCTTTAAATTGTAACAGCTGAACCTAATCAGAGCCTAACATGCAAGAGAATCATCAGGAATAAACAAATATTCTCCGAAAACATTGGACACTACAATATTTTAAATATTATATACAGTACTTTAATATGCAATTACACCTGAATGGACTGAATAGATCTCTTGTGCTCCTAAAAGCTTCTGCCAAAGTAGTAGCAGCAGGTAAATACAGATTAAAAAAAACAAAAAAAACATAACTTAATATCACTAAAATGAAATAGAAAGCTGCGATTACAGACGCTCACATCCACACAAAAACACACACCACTGACGTCTTCACTTCCAGGTCACGAAGCTGTCACTCAAAAACTCAGTAGCCAATGAGAACACACTGCTACTAGCCCCGCCCCCACGAGAGAAATGTGTCAGAACGGCGAACGAAAACTCGGGGAACGTAAACGAAAACTTCAGAAGCGTAAATGAAAACTCTGGAAGCGCATTTGTAAGTTCAGATCAGCGATTGAAATATGAGAAATAGTTAGCAAAACATACAGTGTATTAAAAACGAAGTAAAAAAAATTGCCTGCGATTTATTCTTTTTCAGTTTCAGAGATAATTTATTTAGTTTCAATTTATATTTTCATTAGTTTCTTGAAAAGCTACGTTCATTTTTATTGGCACAATAATAATTCCATAGAAGGGTGGGATCAATATTTAATAAAGTTAGTATATTTCCATGCATGTTAAGCTAAAATTAGAATATTTGAGTTTTTGAATGTTCTATATTTTGACTGGCCTACTATTTGTGAACCACAAAATTAAACTAGAGCAAAGCGACAAAAAAACAATGTGGCTCAAAGAACGAGAATAGATGAAAGTAAAAGATCCTGGCAGAGAATACATATGAACTAAAAGTGTAAGTCAGGGCTCATATGAGCTCTCCAGTTAATTCTGTTTTGATCATAATTTTTTGCTTACATTTGCATACACAGGCTCTTCTGATTTCTGCAAAAATCAGCAGGAACCTGCTCATGCAACAGTTTAATAACATATCAGGGTTCGACATTAACACTTGTCTGGGACAAGTGGATTTTTTGAAGGGGCAAATTAAAGATAATTTTACATGCCCAATCGGACAAGTATCCTGATTAAAATGTCAATATAAAAAAAAAAAAAAGAGCGATAGTGACATCTGGTGGTCAGAAATGTTTTCTCCACCATGTCTAACAAATTTAGCCTGGCAAGCCAGACTTACATCAAGATGTTAGGTCTGGCAACTCACCATTGGCACTGCTCATTCCGAGGGGCGGGATAAACGGTTGTCTCTCAAAATCCCTATGCACGCAATAGGATAGTGCTACAACCAATCAGAGCAACGAAGAAGGCTAGTTGGTATATTAAAGGTGAACTAAGTAACTTTTTTACCTTAACTGAACAGCTTCGGAGTCATTGGAATGGTTATATTACTTATTTCGGGTTGAATGGTGGTCGTTTCGCACCCCCCCCCCGGTGCCCGTGAGCGGAAAATTCGCACTTGCAACTTTGAGACGGCGGGCCGCCGGCCGCCGCGGCAGGAAGTCTCGCGTGATATCAGGTCTCGCGATGTAAACAATTGCTTTACGCCCAAAAGAAATCTGCTCAAATACTGTCATTATTGCGCTCCCTCACGCTGTCCGAACCCGAATGAAGAAGATGTTTTAAAGAATGTCCCATTTGCTTTGATGTCGTTGATCTACTAGCCTCTGGTGTCTGAGAATCACCAAAGAGTTTTTACAACAGTGTTGTCAAATATCTATTCCGAAGCTGTGGGGGGAGCTCTAGAGAGAAACCTGTGAGCAAAAAGCGAGAATACAGCGAAGAAATCCCGAAGCTACTGAGTGCTGCTTTAAACTTTTGCCGTATCCAGTCGGATTCTGACTTAATGACTTAAATGCCATTCTTTGCTCTTTTCTCAAAGAAAAGCTTAAAGGGGTGGTTCGGGATTTTCAACATCGGACCTCATTTTCATGTGAGCCTGTTTGTCATTCATCAGTGGAGACAGTTTTCAAAAAAAATCATCCAGTCCTTACTTTTGGATAGTTCGCCGGTGCTAGGCTAGCGCGAGTCAACGGTAGATGCGTTAGCCTGCCATTAAAAACAGTTACCCACTCCACAGTACACCAAAAGCAAATCAATTATAACGCCAGACTACCGATGTAAATGTCTGTTGAGAGAATAATGTTATAATTCAAACTACACTTGCATCTCAATGATCGCATTACATTAACAGGAACTAGTTTCTCAGCAGTGGCGGAATTTTACTTTGCTCCGGGTTAGTACTGCGCCGAAAAGCAAACACAGAAAAGAAGCGCACTACAGTCGGGACGTCTAGCTAGCTAGTAGTAGTCTCGGTTGCCTAGGTAACTTAATATCACTCCGCCGCTGCTGTAGACTGTGCTAATAAATACAGGGAACAAAGTATAACTATTGCAATGCGATGAAAGGGTAGTTTGATTTCTAACATTATTCTCTCAACAGACATTTACATCGGTAGTCTGGCGTTATAATTGATTTGCTTTTGGTGTACTGTGGAGTGGGTAAAACTGTTTTTAATGGCAGGCTAACGCATCTCCCGTTGACTCGCGCTAGCCTAGCACCGGCGAACTATCCAAAAGTAAGGGCTGGATGATTTTTTTTTGAAAACTGTCTCCACTGATGAATGACAAACAGGCTCACTTGAAAATGAGGTCCGATGTTGAAAATCCTGAACCACCCCTTTAACTCCAAGTCCTCCAGAGTCGCGGCCAAAGCCGATTCGAAAGACCGCTGTTCGCCAGCAGCAGCCGCCATTCTTTGTTTTCAAGTAGCAGGGAACCGTCGTAACTCTGTCGTCATTATGTTAAGCCCGCCCCGCCTACTCTATACACAATGTGATTGGCCTGACCTGAGTTTGGTTTTTCCAGCTCGAAAGTCAACGGAGACTTGCTAGATCACGGGAAAGGTCAGAGTTCAGGAAAGTCGTGGATAATTAGGGGTTCAAGCACAGGGTTCAATTTGTACATGATTAGAATGATCAATATTTTTCTTATTTTGTTAAAGCCATTTCAGACTTTAAAATCTTGAATTAAATGTATTTGCAAACTTCATGTTGGTTCTGTTCTGTTTACAACAAGGGGGGTTATTTGCTCTCCCTGCTCTTATCAATGCTAGGCTGCATGGATGCACAGGGAGTTCTCGCCCAGAACGGAACCATACCGCCAATCCAAACTGTATGCTAATTGTAAATTTACATTTTGTATTTAACGGTAGTGGTCCTGACAGAAATAAATGTTATGTTCCAGGCTGTGCGGCGGATTTGAGAACTCTTCATTCCCTTCCCACAAAAAGAACTGTCAACAGACATGGTTGATGTTTACAATAGGATACCTCACCATTTTAATTCAAAGTTGTTAGTTTGCTCTGCCCATTTCACCACTGACAGTTTTTCTAACCTGGGACAAAATCAAGCAGGTTTTCGCTCATCATTTGATACTGAAGAAGGGGGCAATTCCAACTAATGTTATATTTCCATTACAACTCCTACCGCAAGCAGAAAGTAATGTTATTGATTTTATCCACTTCTAGACTGTTGAAGCCATTTCTGTTTCAGAGATATCAGAGAACAATTAAATTTTTATATCAATGCATTCTACGACACCATTAAAATGATTATTTAAAAAGGAGATCAGGCCATAACATCACAAAAACTTGGAAAGGGCTATAACCACCTGACCATTAGTTCAATTGACTTGAAAATTGGCATGCAGTGTCTTGGTCCAAGGTGCCATGCATGTCCATGACTACATGGTTAAGGAAGGCCGATCAGAACGAATCTCGGTGGGCATGTTCGACTCGTGGCCCTAGAGGTTTGTAAGAATTTTGAAAGAAATCGGCCACTAGTTGGCATTAACTGATTTTATGACTCTGTAATCACGTGATGCATATCATTTCATAGATCTCCTCATACTGAACAACTTTGTCTCAAGAACTACTGCTGTCAATCAAACCATTCATTAAATAATTTTGTGAACATGTTAGAAACCTACTTTTGAGAACTAGTCCTAGCTTTTTCACCCAATCGGAACCAAACCAGTGCAGTACAATTCTCTGGACTCTCTAGATCCTTTGGGTTATCCATAACAGGATCATTTAAATAATGGGTATGGCAAAAACCACTCAAAATCCTGTAAATCCTAAACGAAAACTCAGACAGCTCACTAAATTGCCTTATGTGTTTAAAGGCCTCAAATGCTTGAACCCTGATAAAAGCTGCTTGCAGCTTTAAAGGTAGGGTAGGTAGGATTTTTATGAAAAACTTTTTTTCAAATTTGTTTAAACTGTCTTTATATACCAATACATAATTAAAATGTAAGTGCTCTGAAAAAGAGAGAATAAAAATCGAGTGACTGTACACCTTTTAATCTGCAATAAACACAGCTCATTATTTCCATTCGGGACGAAACAATTGATTGGTTTGGGCGACTGTCACTCACTCTCGCAACCAATGGCTACCACCCCTTTTCGCTAGATCTGCCCATTTGCGTGCGCACCCGTTTGATTTGAGAGGCGCGGAACCTACGAAGAGTAAAATGATGGCAGAGAAAGAGCATTCAAAATTCAAAGCATCTGCATATGCAGTCAGCGAAGGCAAACAAGGCAAAAACTACTTCCTCGGACCCTGCCCGCACTCTTGAACGACCTCCTCTGCTTCGCCCTCGACCCCGGACCTGTCCTCGAACCGACGATGCGGTACTTGTCTCCGGAGTGTACGTTAGTCTTCATTAGTCAACAATGTTTTCATTATGGAAACTCTTACGTGCAAAACACCGTATATGTGAATCTTACACGAAATTCACCTTCATCACAGTGTAACTGATGGTAATGGAAAAACGTGTATCAATGCAACCTGTTTTTAGTTTTGCCTTTTATAAATATAGCTCGTTACCTATAAATATAGCTCGTTGCCGAATCAAACTTTACCAGTATCGATATGCTAGCTTGATAGTGAGTACTAAAAGAAATCTTATTTGTTTATATTCATAGTGATAAAGTTAGGTATTTTATTACATGTGATTCTGACATGATGTCACTGCATGTACTGCGCTCCTCTCCACTCGTCTCAGGTAAATAAATGCGCCGTCTTCCAGCTGAGCCTGAGCATTTGGCGTCGCGCGTTCATGTGTTTGGGGGCGTGGCTTTGGAAGGAGCTCAGAAGGGAGGGGGTGGGAGTGAATGGAAATAATGAGCTGTGTTTATTGCAGATTAAAAGGTCTACAGTCACTCGATTCTTACATTTTAATTATGTATTGGTATATAAAGACAGTTTAAACAAATTTGGAATGTTTTTTTTTTAGAAAAATCCTACCTACCCTATCTTTAATTTGTTGCTGTTGTTGCTATTTTCGGGATTCTGATTGGCTAACGTGGGCTTGAGCCTCTCCATACACTGCCACCTACAGGTTTGGCATGCTCTTGATGGCATATATACATGGGTTTGTGTAAACTAACACTTTATGAAAACTGACAGGTGTGCACGATGTTATTTTTGTAAACGGAGAGGGTGAAATGTCCGTTTATGGAAATAGCCAGCCACGTGTAAACATAGCCTGAGTTGACAGAGAAAGTTGATGAGCTGCATCATGTTACCAATAAAGCCTGATTGCATTGTTTCGGTTTTGTCCACTAAAAACTATTCCTGTAACCCTGAGTTTGTTCAGCTACCTTCATGGTACAGGCCCAGGCCCGTAGTTGATGTGACATGATGTGACTCTGTAAAGAAAACACTACTCGCCTAGATTGAACACGTAATGAATTATTTTATTTTTTTAGTTTTTAGTTTTAGTTTACACAGAGATGATAACGCTATCAAAACTTGTACTCTCATTTACTTTTTTTTTTCTCTATTTTCTTTTCTTGCACTATTTTTTCTTTATTTCTGCACACTATCCCCTGCTCTCACTCCCCAGGCGGTCATTTTATTTACACAGACAACATACACATAGAAACATACTGGTATCTGTATAAGATCCATATACACAGACATATTACATACATAGAATCACATAAATGTAAAGACACACACACACACACACACACACACACACACACACACACACACACACACACACACACACACACACACACACACACACAAACACACACACACACACACACACACACACACACACACACACACTACTTGTAGATAGCATTCAACATACACCTCCACTATGAGCATGAACACATTTAGATTTATCACGTGGAATGTACACGGAGCCTGGACCAGAGAGAAGAGACTAAAAATTCACAATCGATTAAAAGATTTACATTCTGATATTGTGTTTTTACAGGAGATTCATATGTCAAATACGTCAGTTGATATCCTTTCTACAGTACAGTTTCCGCACATTTTTTCTTCCAGTTATAATTCTAAACAGAGAGGTGTTGCTATTTTGATTAACAGAAAGGTCAAATTCACAGTAATCAGCATACAGGTCCTTCTCAATAAATTAGCATATTGTGATAAAGTTCATTGTTTTCCATAATGTAATGATAAAAAATAAACTTTCATATATTTTAGATTCATTGCACACCAACTGAAATATTTCAGGTCTTTTATTGTTTTAATACTGATGATTTTGGCATACAGCTCATGAAAACCCAAAATTCCTATCTCAATAAATTAGCATATCATGAAAAGGTTCTCTAAACGAGCTATTAACCTAATCATCTGAATCAACTAATTAACTCTAAACACCTGCAAAAGATTCCTGAGGCTTTTAAAAACTCCCAGCCTGGTTCATATCTCAAAACCACAATCATGGATAAGACTGCTGACCAGAAGGCCATCATTGACACCCTCAAGCAGGAGGGTGACCCCTGGTTCACACAGGACGCCGAAGCGACGCGGAACGGAAAATCACGCGCGGTCCGGCGCCTGCCTGTTCACACTAGAGGCGTATTCTCCGCGGCGGTCTACAAGCGCTTCTGCTCAGTTGTTGTTTATTCAGAGCTATTTTTTTACATCATGGGTAAGTAAATAACCTCAGAAAATGAATACACCATGTTTCTGTAACCAAGAAGTTTGTACACTTCTTGTATTAATACTTTTTGTTAATACTCGCGGTATAATTTGAAAATTGCTTATATTTTGACAATTGACCGGATGTCTCGTGTTTCTTGGTGTGACTTCCTGCCGGAATGGACGCGGATCACTCGCGGCTCGCGGAAAAAATAGACCAGACGCCGAAACTGGCGCTTCACGGCGCGGGCCGGCTGCGACGCGCCGCGGCGCACCGCGTCTGGTGTGAACGACACCATAGGTTAACATGGGCGCCGAAAGGAAGCGGCCTCCGTTCCGCGCCGCTTCGGCGTCGCTTCGGCGTCCGGTGTGAATGGGCCGTAAGACACAGAAAGAAATTTCTGAATGAATAGGCTGTTCCCAGAGTGCTGTATCAAGGCACCTCAGTGGGAAGTCTGTGGGAAGGAAAAAGTGTGGCAAAAAACGCTGCACAACGAGAAGAGGTGACCGGACCCTGAGGAAGATTGTGGAGAAGGACCGATTCCAGACCTTGGGGGACCTGCGGAAGCAGTGGACTGAGTCTGGAGTAGAAACATCCAGAGCCACCGTGCACAGGCGTGTGCAGAAAATGGGCTACAGGTGCCGCATTCCCCAGGTCAAGCCACTTTTGAACCAGAAACAGGGGCAGAAGCGCCTGACCTGGGCTACAGAGAAGCAGCACTGGACTTTTGGACAAATTTTGCATGTCATTCGGAAATCAAGGTGCCAGAGTCTGGAGGAAGACTGGGGAGAAGGAAATGCCAAAATGCCTGAAGTCCAGTGTCAAGTACCCACAGTCAGTGATGGTCTGGGGTGCCATGTCAGCTGCTGGTGTTGGTCCACTGTGTTTTATCAAGGGCAGGGTCAATGCAGCTAGCTATCAGGAGATTTTGGAGCACTTCAAGCCTCCAATCTGCTGAAAAGCTTTATGGAGATGAAGATTTCATTTTTCAGCACGACCTGGCACCTGCTCACAGTGCCAAAACCACTGGTAAATGGTTTACTGACCATGGTATTACTGTGCTCAATTGGCCTGCCAACTCTCCTGACCTGAACCCCATAGAGAATCTGTGGGATATTGTGAAGAGAAAGTTGAGAGACGCAAGACCCAACACTCTGGATGAGCTTAAGGCCGCTATCGAAGCATCCTGGGCCTCCATAACACCTCAGCAGTGCCACAGGCTGATTGCCTCCATGCCACACCGCATTGAAGCAGTCATTTCTGCAAAAGGATTCCCGACCAAGTATTGAGTGCATAACTGAACATAATTATTTGAAGGTTGACTTTTTTTGTATTAAAAACACTTTTCTTTTATTGGTCGGATGAAATATGCTAATTTGAGTTAGGAATTTTGGGTTTTCATGAGCTGTATGCCAAAATCATCAGTATTAAAACAATACAATACCTGAAATATTTCAGTTGGTGTGCAATGAATCTAAAATATATGAAAGTTTAATTTTTATCATTACATTATGGA
This sequence comes from Leucaspius delineatus, assembly GCA_023718395.1. Lineage (NCBI taxonomy): Eukaryota > Metazoa > Chordata > Actinopteri > Cypriniformes > Leuciscidae > Leucaspius > Leucaspius delineatus. The sequence goes on from CM043363.1 coordinate 33,310,879, forward strand.
AAATAATGAACTTTATCACAATATGCTAATTTATTGAGAAGGACCTGTAGTTACAGATCCTGAAGGGAGATTTATAATAGTTAATTTATCAGTTCAGAACATGAAACTGTGTTTAGCCAACTTATATGGCCCAAATGTTGATGACCCTTCCTTTTTTCTTTCCTTCTTCACCTCACTGTCTGAGCATACAGACAATACATTGATTATTGGAGGGGACTTCAACATGGTAATGGACCCTACAGCTGACAGGCTTAGTAATGCAGGTAACTATCGAAATTGGCAATCTGTTAATACTGTTAAACAATACATGGAGGACCTGGGACTGTGTGACGTTTGGCGTTCTTACCACCCCAATCTTAAAGAATATACTTTTTTTTCTTCAGTTCATCATTCGTACTCTAGATTAGATTACTTCCTAATTAGCAGCTCTTTAGTGAGTGAGTTATCTGATATTCAGATTCATCCCATCACCGTGATCACGCCCCAGTTTCATTCGACCTGAGGAATAAATCAATTACTCCACCTTCTAGGAACTGGAGACTCAATATGGCATTGCTTAAAGATCCTGATTTTATCAACTATTTTAAAAGAGAATGGTCCAACTATTTAGAAAACAATGATACACCAGGAGTCTCAGCAGGTATCTTATGGGAAGCAGGGAAGGCAGTGATGCAAAGAAAAATAATTTCTTTTGCATCACATAAAAAAAAGAAGGAAAATGCAAATATGTCAGAATTAGAATTAAGAATTAAATCTCTAGAGGACATCTACAACACATCACCGGAAGAACAGACGCTTAAGCAAATAAGGAAAGCTAAACTTGAATTAAACGAAATAATCAATAAGAAAACACAGTTTATGGTACAACGATTACGCTTGGAGCAGTTTGAACATAGCAACAAATCTGGAAAATTTTTAGCTAACCAATTAAAAATTAATAAAGAAAAATCAACAATTAATTCAGTTAAAGATTCAGTAGATAATATTACACACGAGCCCAATGCAATAAACGACACTTTTAGAAACTTCTATAGAAACTTATATTCATCCCAACTAGATCCATCAGACAGCGACATCCAGAAATTCTTGAACAACATAAACCTTCCAAAATTAAATGAAGAACAAGTCATGGCCTTAGATTCTCCCCTTACAGTGGAAGAGCTACATGAAGCCCTTAAACATATGTCCCGCAATAAAGCTCCCGGACCAGATGGCTTCCAGAATTTTATAATGAATTTTGGACAATACTGGCACCAACCTTTTTCAAAATGGTAACACAAATTAAAGAAGAAAACTATTTAACATCAACCATGAACACTGCAAACATTATTGTACTGTTAAAAACAGGCAAAGACCCCACATTACCATCTATTTATTGTCCCATATCATTGATAAATGTTGATCTTAAAATAATCTGTAAAGCCTTAGCAGGAAGGTTAGAGAAAATAACTCCTCTTATAATTCACCCTGATCAAACGGGTTTTATAAAAGGCAGACATTCCTCTACCAATATGCGTAGATTTATAAATTTAATAGATTATTCCAACATTAATAATTTAGAAACAATTATAGTATCTCTGGATGCGGAAAAAGCCTTTGACAGAGTTAACTGGAAATTTCTACTAGGTACTTTAGTAAATTCGGCTTTGGACCAATCTTTATTAACTGGATTAAGATCTTATATAAATCCCCTTATGCAAGGGTTAGGACAAATGATCAAACCTCTCCTAGCTTCAATCTGCAGAGAGGCACTAGGCAGGGATGTCCTCTTTCCCCATCACTTTTTGCCATTTTTATAGAACCTTTAGCAATGGCAATCAGGCAAAATCAGAATATTAAAGGTGTTTGGTCCTTAAAGAATGAACATAAGATAAGCCTTTATGCTGACGACGTTTTATTATTCCTTCAGAACTCACGTACATCTTTTTCGGAAACAATCTCATTAATCAATAAGTTCTCATCTTTGTCTGACTACTCTATTAACTGGTCAAAGAGCACAGTCCTACCGATCAACTGTAGTTTTCAAGGGCCATCCAGTATAGCATTACAGTCAGGTAATATTAGATATCTCGGTATAAACATCTCTTCCAGATTGTCAGATTTATTGAAGTTGAATCACATTTAACTACTGAAAACCATAGAAGACGATCCTGCTCGATGGAAATCTTTACCCATCTCACTCATGGGTAGAGTTGCCTCCATAAAAATGATGATCTTGCCTAAAATCAATTACTTGTTCTCTATGATTCCTACGAAACCTCCCTATACGTAGTTTAGATTACTAGATACACACATATCCCAATTTCTTTGGAAGAATAAACCCTCTCGAATCAGCCTGAAAATTCTACAGAAAACTAAAGACAGGGGTGGACTAGACTTACCTAACTTCCATCATTACTTCTTAGCAAATAAGTTACAGTATATTTCCAAATGGCTTAAACCTAGTGTATTAGATGAAACATGGATAGATATAGAGCAAGCACTATGCGACAATCTGGAAATTTCTAACCTGCCGTTCTTTAGCTCAAATATTAAGTCCCATAAGTGCTTTAAGAGCATTAACATCAGCACTTGTTTGACAGCCTGGTGGGAATTTCTTAAAAAAACAGACTCTTCAATGATCCCATGTAGGCTCACCCCTATATGGAATAATCCTGATATCATACTAAACAAGAATATGATCAATTTTATCCAATGGAAAAACAAAGGAATTAAACACTTAGAGCATTTAATCCATAACAGTAACTTTTTACCTTTTCAAACACTTACCTCACAGTACGGGATAAGTAATAACAGATATCTAGAATATCAACAACTCAAATCAGTAATAAGTAAAAAATTCCTCCTTAAGCAAACAAACCTGGAACTCCCACTAAGTTTTTCAGAATTCAGGAGCCTTGGTACTCCAAAGCTGCTATTAAAAATATATAGATTCATTTCCAAAATAGAAGATACAATCTCCTTACCAATTGCAAAATGGGAATCAGATCTATCACTGAATTCTACCAATCAGTTCTGGTCGGAAATAATATTAAACAACTTTAATATGACTGACAGTTTAAATCTACAACTTATACAATACAAAATCCTCCATAGAACTTATTACACAGGACAAAGGATGTTCAAGATGGGTCTTAATCAATCAAATATTTGCACGCAGTGCACAAGTAACACAGCAGACGATTACATGCATGCCTTGTGGCTCTGTGTAGGTGGAAAAAAAAACAACAACAACAACAAAAAACTTGTTCTCTAAATCCCTTTTTTCAAAATCTTGCATTTTCAGTTCCCTAAAATCTGCCCAAAATGGTGTATTCTTATTGTAAGAAAATACATTTTGAACCAGTATAGGGAAACGGGTTCACATTGTTTTTTCCAGATCCTGAACAATATAAAAATGTTCAAGTGTTAGTTTGTCTCAGATCCTAAACAATATAGAAATGTTCAAGTGTTAGTTTGTCTCTCATGCAGGGATGTTTTTCTTTTCTTAAATTGAACGCCGGTTTCGTCTTGCACGTGAATGTGTCATTCTTCTGATCACAAAAGAAGATATTTTGATGAATGTCAGACGTTTGGATAACCATATGTTGATGTTTCTTGTTTTATTATGTAAGATTGTCTGCCCTTATGCTTCGCCTTACTTTTATTGGGTAGATTGAATAAAATATTAGAATAGATTTAGGTATATATACGTGGATCATCATGTCTTTTTTAGTCATGAAGTGTTTTGTCATGACAGAGTTCAAATTTGCCAAATATAAATCAATAAGAGCTTGGCATAGATGATTTTGTTTCATTACCACTACTTTTCTAGTGTTTTAATAAGCTGTTAAAAAGATTTAAATGATCTGTGCATATGAAGAGGTTTTATTTTATGATAAAAAAAAAAACTGCCTTCCATGAGCAGAATACTTTTAGACATGTATTTTTTCCTTACCTTTGCATCAGCCCATATGAACACTATTTTCTTTCTGAAACAAGCAACAATAACTAGTAAGATATTTATATGTTCATGTGATAAATGACATTAAAAACGGATTCTTTGAATGTTGAATACCTAGTTAGAACACTAGATGGCGCTCTAACACAGAATGCATGTTCATAGTTTAAACACTATGCATTAATGAAATATCAGGAAAATTATAACAAGGGCACACTGTGTGTGATGCTGTTCTTGAAATAAACAATCCCAGTAATAAACAGTAATTTAACAGTAATTTTGCTTTATGGTTTAGCTTATGATTTTCTTTCTTTTTTTCCCAGTGATGAACATTATTTATAACCCTATAATATGAGCAATATTATGATCAAGAAGTTAAGACAATGTTACACATTACTTTAACTTATCAAAATAAGTTAAGCAATTTTCAACTTTTTTAAAAAAAGAATATATAAGACTCAATTATTTTAAGTCAAATTAAAACAGTTCAAGTTGAATTTACTTAAAAAGCCAAATTGATTGTACTTAAAAAAAAATAGGCAACACATTGTTTTACAGTAAGGAATATGGAGGAATAGAAGGGAAGAGATAATAGTTTCGAGGCTTAGGTTTAGACACAATGGATTAAATCAAACTGTTCAAAATAGGTGAAGGTAACAAAGGAAATGTGATTTCTGTGGACTGAAGGAAACAGCTAACATGTTATGATATATTGTCAGAAATATGAAAAAGAAGATATTTGATCCAAAACTTAAGGAAAGCTTAAAAGATTTTCCACGAAAGGAGTCAAAAGATAGGTGTTATAATTTATTGTTTCAATACCTTAGGGCTTAGAGAAAATAATTTAATTTAAAAAAATAAAATAAAAAAACAGTGTAGGCCTACTGTATATAGTTGACATTCTGATCCACTCTCCATACCAGTTGGTGGCGGAAAATCTCGTTTGCCAAGCTCCAATAAACCATAGAAGAAGAAGTGGAAATATGACTCTTGTCCTAGTGGTCAAACGTTGTATTAATTTCACTTCCGATGGTGTGTGTGTGTGTGTGTGTGTGTCTGCTTTCGTAGGATGTTTGGGTTTACAATCATGTTTACAATACAGAAGCATTGGGTGGAGATACATTTGAAACGGGATGTTATTTTCATTAAAGGAAACAGCATTGCAGACCAACATAAAGAAATAATGTAACGTGAGAACCTCGACTCATTTGATACTTTTTATTTCCTTGAAAGAAGTTTTGTGTGACCGCCATAAAACATGTTTTGCGTGACGTCATAAACTTCGCTCGAGTTGTTGAAGTCAACTTATCAGCGTGTAAACTTTACCAAAAAAGTGACTTTAAGTCCTGTGTTTTAGACGTGAATGATTCCCCATGTTGCCGAGGAGAGGTAGCATTAGGTACTAAAATCTTCCAGAACACCGCACTAACCACATTAAAATCATTTAGTCTTTATCGTTTGTTAACACTCCTTCACCCCATCACTCGTGTTTTGTTCCCTGACCCTCAGGTGGAGGTTACAGAGCTGAACTGGAGCAGGAGTGGATATCTTGAGCCTCATATTTCCTCATATCATTGTGCCTGGACTTTATCACTATCAAGGGAACGTAAGGTGAGATTTTATATCAATTATGATCTTGATTTCACAACATTTGTTTCACCAATGGACAGGATCCCTGTTGTGCTTTTGAAAAACAATCAAGTTTTAGTAGCATTTAGTTTCTCTTCAAAACTGATGAAAACATTAACAACCATCAAACACAAATAAAATTGTAAGTCAGACAGTGCGTATTCTTAAAATGAGCCAGACACTGACAGAAAACAGGATATAAAAATAAAAAAAAAGGTTTAAAACTCTTGAAACTGCACTCTTAGAAAAAAAGGTAGGCTGACACTTGAGCAGTACCTTGTCGACCATTTAGGTACTAAAATGCACCCTTAACTGTACGTACACAACACATCGCCGCCCTGTCAAGGACGCTTGTTAAGTACGGGGAAGCTTGTTGACGCTTTGGCCGCTCTGACGTAGCAGCATTCTATGTTCGATCATGGGAGAAGTGTCACACCATGTAAACAGAAAAAAAACAAGCTATACATTGACACTAGAAACCTTTTATAATGACAGCATTTTTATAACCGTTTTGGTCACATTTGGTCGGGAAAAAAGAATAATTAGCTATTATTTTTATTATTATTATTAATAGTGAGTGCACGCGCGCGGTCGGGGCTCTCTCTCTGCTCGTTCTTATATATGCCATGTTTAACTGACAGGACTTAAAAACACATGCAAATGATAAACTTTCACTCTAAGATGGTTAAACTGTGCAATTAATCCGATAATGATGATAGGAAACCCAGCAACGGCGATGATCAGCTTGTCCTCCATTTTCTCGGAACTAATGTTTTGGTAGGAACGAAAGTTTACATCGTATGTTTCTCCGGAATCAGCCAGCACGAAGTACGATATTTCGATTGGTTGCTGTAGCATAAAGTTGGGCTACTTTCAACTTCTGTTTGACGCTCTGGTTGCTCAAAACGCGACGCCGATGGATTTGACGCACCTTTTTTTTTTTTTTTTTTTTTACATTTATTTATTTATTTTTGAACACCAAGAACGTAACAGAAACATAATGTACATCTACAATGGCACTGACAAATACAGATAAATGAGTATTACGCACAAGGCACATGCCAGCCAAATAAATGGATAATGACAAATTACATTTTCCTACATAAATTTGAGAAGAAAAAAACAAACAAGAAGGGGGTCTCTTTATTGGATTTGACGCACCTTGCAGCTGAGAGAAGCCAGCTTCCGTTTAAAATGAATGACTTCCGGTAACTTTGGAAGCTCATGTTGGCGGCGGTGTGTATGTACAGTAATGGTTAAATAAGGAGCTGTACCTTCTGAAAAGCTATTACACATGACAGCTGTTGTAGCCTACCTTTATTTCTGAGAGTAGCACTGCTTAACTGCAGGATCATCATGCACACAAAGTAAATAATGTTAAAAATTTTCATAGTTTGATTTTGGACCTTTTTTGTCAAACATCAGCACGAGTGAGTTTAGTATTTTGTAGTAAAGTGGCTTCCCTGTAGAGAAGTCATTAACTGTTTCATGTGTGCATAAATGGAACAATCCTTGCAACGACTTGCTGTTAACTCAGACTGACACCTCAGACACACTCGCACTGACACCTGTTGACACCTCAGACACACAGACGCTTTATTGAAACCTCAGACTTATGCTGACAAACTGACTGAAATGCAAACATCCAGCAGCAGAAGCATTCTCATGCACAAGCTGTTTGTCTACTCAACAGACCAAACCACATTGATATAAATGATTGAGACCACAGCAGAGCTCACTTCGTCACCTTTCCATCACTAGTTTGCATCTATGTTTTGCAAACATAAAAATGCTGCAATGGGCCACATTATTTACATAATTAGCTTAAAGTCCCTGTATTGCAGTTATGGTAATTTTGTTGAAGTTTTTAGGAGAACATTTAATTAATCTGGTTCTGATTATCATACTTTAAACCTTTCAGGATGATCCTGTATGTCTGCTGTGATTTCCTGATGAAACATGTTGATTCTCACAATCCTAAAACTAACCATAGACTCAGAGTCTGACGTTCAGGAGATTCACAGTGAAATGATCACAATCTGGGTCTTGTACTCAGAACAACATTAAAGTTTGATCATTTTTTAAATTTTATTGGTGCATATTCCACATGATCCTCCTCTTCAACTTTCTGTAAAAAATTAATAACACAAGATATAGTAATAATGTATTTTAATGTGATATAGTTTTTGAAAGTAACAAGTCTTTTATAAACATCTGATGGTGCTGTTGTGTTTGAGATTTACTGTATGTGATAGATCATTATACTGTGAAACACCATTACCACCATAAGAACATAAGAACAAAATCATAAATTATAGCTAAATCGTAATTAGGACAAAATAATCAAAATTTTGTGATTAATAATGGCAAATAAATAAATAAATAGAATATCATAATATCAATATTTTAAGTCATATTTTGAACTTTCTACTGTGTGTATGTGATATTTTTACTTTTTAATCTCAATTTTTATTTAGTATGTCATAATAATGTATTTTTCTATATATAATTATTATATATATATAATTATGAGAAAGATATAATTATAAAATACAATCATTTACCATTTACTTATCTGGTAGAAACAGGCTTCAATATTAAACAGTCAAAAACACAAGCGCACACTGATCTACATCTGAAATTATACAAATACACAACAAATTAACAATAAATTGTCTCACCGATTTCTGTGTTTTTCTTTTGTGGAATGTCGTCTCAGCGTAAGTGATCTCTTCTTCCCGAGTCTCAACTGTTTGAAATTATAGATGCATTTTAATACAACAAAACTCAATCTTAACCAGATCTGATTCTTCACAGCCTATTCAAAGTTAACACCAAAGTAACACTAAAAGTTGTTTAAAACGGCATTAACAAATTTAATTTGCCATTAGGTCTATAACTTTTTCCACAGACAAAAATTCCTAGAAGAGTGTTTATCATTACATTTAGAGAGACACATATATCAAACCCAAATGGGATGTTTAACAAAGAAAAGTATTTTACATTATTTGTGTTTAATCATCATTTAGATTCAACAAGCACAACCAAAGTTATCATTCATATACAAAGATTTTAGAGCACCAGCTCATCCTTACAGATTATATTCATAAAAATGTTTTCAAAAATATTTCTGTTTTTGCATTTCCAGTGTTGATTTGTTTTTTGATACAATAGGGCTGTCAGTTGGCTTAAATATTAAATATTTAGGAATAGACCATATTTTTAATATAATTATTTATTATTTAACTTGTTTAAAAAGAGAACAGAATACTTGCCATCTTTATCAGTTTTTCTGTGTTTCCTGCAGATCCAGAAGATCCCGAATCCAGCAACAATCATCAGAGATCCAGCAGAGATCAACACTATCAGAGACACTGAGACTGGAGGAGGAGGAGAAGAAGGAGGAGGAGGAGGAGGAGAAGACGGTCCGACTGGTGCTGTAATGATAAAGAAAGAAGTGAATGCATCAGTCTGATCTACAACAGAAGCCAGAGATCAGGTCAGTAAATACACACACATATATCATCAGTGCTGTGGTACCTGCACATGTGTGACAGAGTGTGTTGATGTCCAGATGTGTGGTCTGGTTGCTGATGGGATTGTTCAGCACACAGCTGTAGGTGTTTTTATCCTGATATTCCACCTCCAGAGGTAGAGAGAGACTGATGCTGAGATCACACACACTGATGCTGGACAATACACTGATTCCTGCGTACCAGGAGAGAGTCGCATCACACACATTCAACACTGATGAACACACCAATGAACAATTTGATGAAGAACATTGTGAAGAGTTACTGATGATGACAGGAACAGGCAGACGAGCTGAGAAACATGAGAGAATAAGAGGAATAGAAACACAACAATCAGATTATTTTCAAAGTTGTGAATCCATTTAATACATTTTGTGTTGAGTGAGTGTTTAGTGTGTTGATGGTCACTGAATGTGTCTGTCATCTATAAAATGATGTAACATCTTAATATGTAAGTAGAATATGTGAACGGATTAATTACATCTCGACTCACCATAGACAGAAACACTGAATGATTTTGATCTCAGGTTCAGTCCACTCATCTCTAGTCTATAATCTCCAGCATGTTCAGTTGTGATGTTTGTGATGGTCAGAGATCCAGTTTGATCGTCCAGCTTCAGTCTGTCTCTGAATCTTTCAGTAATATTATATATAGAGAAAGTTAGCTTGTTTTTTTTTATTTTAGCTATGAAAGACTTTTCAGCCCCATATTTCCACCGTATATCATCGTCTTCGTGTATTTCAGTATCATCAGTGTTTAGAGTAACATAATCTCCCTCCATCACTGACACTGAATCTCCAAACACACCTGATGAACAAACAGATTTACACAGATTACGGCCACTGATGGTTTACAAAGCCTGAAATCAGCAAAAGTTTACATGTAAAGTTGAGAATATCCAAAACAAGCACAAACTCAAAACAAAATATATCAGCCTTATTGGTGCAGCACATCCATTTAATTTGTTTTAAAGTGTAGAGAACAATCAGTGTTTAAAGTTTCAAAATGTATTGACAATAAATACATGGCAATTATTGCAGATTATGAGTACAGTTTTAATTGTGCTGGATATTTTAATATGTATTTTAAATAAATGAGAGATTTAGATCACTGGATAGTCTGCACTGTAAGTTTACTGCACATTTTCACTAGTGAATTTCCATGACATTTGTAGATTAATAGCCACATAAATATTTCTAAAAGGACAAAAAATGGGCTGATATTTGAAAGCTCAATGGATAGTTCACACTTTCTGAACATTTACATTCACTGTAGAGATTTCCATTATATCCATTACCATTTCCAGACCTGAAAATGTCACTTTAAACCTAATCCTAATCCCAAAAGACACTGCATTCAAAGTTAGTAGATCTTGTATTATGTTCATACAATATTCATAATTCTTTTGGTACATAAAAGTAGATGAAAATAATCATTTTAATTTACACTGAAACGGAAAACAAAAAGAAGCCGTAAAAATGCTTTTATATCTTACCAGTCAGACTCCAACAGTAAAAAAAGAGCAAAACTAACACATGAAACATGTTCTTCAGTGGTTCAGTGTGTGATCTAACAGCAGAACTGTTCAAGTGTTGTGTGAATCCTCCTATGCAGCGTTTCGCCCTCCTAGTTCACACATTGCATTTGCATATGATATAAGGTTATAGTTCTTCAGGCCCTTAAGATTTTAACTGTTCTTGAAATATAAAAAATATAATTTATTCTTATCAAAAGGTTAATGGTTCATATTAGAAGTAGTACCGCCTCAGTGACCGCTTTAATTCTGAGAGCGTAGTTGCCTGACTGTTTCAAATGGCTACAAGTAGAAGAATATTGTGTGAATTCCCGTTTGCAGCTTGTTCAGAACTCAGCTGCCAGACTTATAACGGGTACTAATAAGAGAGCGCATATTACTCCCGTGTTAATTAAACTACATTGGTTACCCATACAACACAGAATTCAATACAAAGCGTTGTATGTTTTTTAAGTCTCTGTATGGCCCAGCACCTGAGTATGTTACTGATTTAATCAGTCGCTGTCAATTCAGGAGATCTCTGCCATCAAATGATCAGTTGTTCCTCATGGTTCCGTGATCATGTTTAAAATGTAAAGGCGATCCGGCATTCTCTGTTGCAGCTCCTAGGCTTTGGAATGATCTTCCTCTGACCGTAAAATCTTCTCCTTCTTTGGGTTTTTTTCAGAGTGTGTATAAAATATATTTGTTTTCTTTAGCATTTTCAATATGCTTTGTAAGCTGTGTATGTCATATGTTTGGATTTGTTTTTATGATTTTGTTTTTAATTTTCTCTTTTATATTTTCTGTACAGCACTTTGGTTCCATGTTGAAAGTGCTCTATAAATAAAGTTGAGTTGAATTGTGGACGACCGACATTTCTGGGTGAAATGGAGCATTACTCAGGTGATTTAAAAATAAAAAAATTAAAACCAAAGTACAAGTTAAAAGCGTGTTTGATCTCACAGTACTGGCTTTACTGGGGTTTATCTTCTGAGTCAATCTGAAACCTGCAGCCGTTATTTTTCTAAGTGTGGTTTGATCCGTTGGGTGGACAAACATGTGTCGGTAACTCTGGGCATTCAGTGCACGAGTGTTTAGTTTGTAGGTGAAGAGTTTCTTCCTGTGCTTTTACTATAATCAGCTTTTTTGGCACTTTAATCTACTGGGGAAAAACATGAGAAACTGAGGGAGAAAAACAATAGCATATTTATGTCACACTTTAAGGGTCAAATTTTCACTAACTGCATACTTTAATTATATTTATAAAATTATAAACATCAGAGATGTGACTGTGAGAACAGCAGTAACTATAGCGCACCCTATCGTGTAAAGTTAAGATATTCTTAGAGAGATGTGATTTTCTGCTTTGGACACTAGAGAGCGATGATGTGCTGAATTTGCCATTTTTCTCTTTACACAAGAGTACAGAGACAGTGAAGAGTGGATCAATATTTAATAAAGTTAGTAAATTTCCATGCATGTTAAGCTAAAACTAGAATATAATTTGAGTTTCTGAATGCTCTATATTTTGACTAGACCAGACCACTAAATTAAACTAGAGCAAAGCAACTACATTTTAGATGTATACAACTTATGAAAGTGCATGCAAAAACAACAACAAAAAAACAAACAAAGAGATGAAATCAAACAAAAATAAAAGATCCTGGCAGAGAATAATTATGACAAATATCCTGATTAAAAAAAAAAAAAATAATAATAATAATAATAATCATTTTAAAAGAGCGATAGTGGCATCTGGTGGTCAGAGTTGTTTTCTCCACCATGTCTAACAAATCACCACAGAGCAGAAAAAGCATGTGACCAAATAAAGCTTTTTATTTATTTATTTATTTTTTATAAATAATGCCTCCGTCCTCGATAATCGTTTCCTTTTTATGCATTAGGTGTGGTGGCGAAGCGCCAATTTTTTATAAACCAGCTGTTCCAAAGCTTCAAACCTCATCAATCACGTGGTTTTGTCATTTGGATACAAGCATCGGTACGGTGTGTGATACAATAGTGCTTTGAAAACTGTGTTGGAGACGAATGACAAGAGCCTTAAGGCACAACTTTTTCATCAACTTTCTGACCACGACAAACATGGAAATCTACCATAAGGCTCAATTTATACTATATAGGCCTACCCTTCCCCGAACCTCCACAAAAATGGACTTACACTTTGCAATAATGATGCAGACTGCAAGATCTGTGGGTTTCTTTTTTTTCGGGCTCTATTTAATCTGAGCTTGTGGTTGCAGAGAATTCTTTGTAGAAAACATCATGCCTGGTTCCTGTTCCCATAAGGAAATATCCGACAGAGCTCAAAGACTACAAACCCATCGCCCTCACCTCTCACATAATGGAGACACTTGAGAAACTGGTCCAATCTTACATCAGACCTAAAGTGTGCACATTCATTGACCCTCTACAGTTCTCATACCAGCCCAACATCAGTGTAGATGATTGCCTCCTCTACATGTTCCAGAGGGTCAATGCGCATCTTGATAACCCTGGTGCAACTGTAAGAATGATGTTTCTTGATTTCTCAAATGCATTCAATAGCATACAGCCAGGACTGCTGGTCAGAAGATGAGGAGATGCAGGAGGAGCTGGAGCTTGTTTTCTGGGTGACTGACTATTTTACTGCCAGACCACAGTGTGTGTGTTTCCAAAAATGTGTTTCGGAGACTGTTCTGTGAGGCACAGGTGTCCCACAGGGAAGCGTTCTATCACCTTTCCTGTTTAGTCTTTACACATCCGACTTCCAATGTAACTCTGACACCTGTTTCTTCAGAAATACTCAGTCAGCTGTCGTGGGCTGCATCAGTGAAGGTTGTGAGGGGGAATACAGGAGCACAATCACTTTGTGGGCTAGTGTAACAATAACCAACTTAACATCTTAAAAACTAAAGAAATGGTCATTGACTTTAGAAGGACGAGGCCCAAACCAGATCCAGTCTCCATTCAGGGAACAGATGTAAATCTTGTCTCCAACTATAAGTACCTAGTAGTGCAGCTGGATATCACACTGGACTGGTCCAGCCACATGGAGGTATAGTGTATAAAAAAGGTCAAAGCATGCTGTATTTTTTAAGAAGGCTGCAATCTTTCAACATCTGCCAACCTCTGTGGTGCACCTTCTATAAGACTGATGTGGCTAGTGCTTTCTTCTTTGGTGTGGTGTGATGTGCTGGGGGGAGGACTCAGGGCGCACACACATCTGACAGGGAAATTTTAATAAACTGATTATGAATGCAAGCACCATCAATGGCATCCCACAAGATGTACCTGGTGTGTCGGTTAGAACACGACAGAGAGGGATAGTGAGGCTTCCTTTGCGGCCTCCAGAGGGAATGGTTCTCCTTAGCTTAGTTTGTAACTGGGATGAGTGCAGATCAGCATGTGAGGATTAATGAGAATGATACGACACGTTAACAGGTGAAGCACATTAGCAGAGAAACCTGAGGTACAGTCAATGAGTCCTGTCTTAATCGGAGAGTGGTTCATAGTGGGTTTGTTTCAAATATTTTGATGCTTGCATCATTTTTTTGATCTCCTCAATCTGCTTTTCTACATTTCCTGCAGGTGCAGAAGATCCTGACAGCAGTTACAATTAACAGAAAACCAGCAGCAGCAGCTGCAGAGATCAACACTACCAGACACTGGAGAGTGTGAAGAAGACTGTGTGTCCGGCGCTGTAATGATGAAGAAAGAATTGAACACATCAGTCTGATCTACAACAGAAGAGAGAGATCAGGTCAGTAAATACACACATATATCATCAGAGCTGTGGTACCTGCACATGTGTGACAGAGTGTGTTGATGTCCAGATGTGTGGTCTGGTTGCTGATGGGATTGTTCAGCACACAGCTGTAGGTGTTTTTATCCTGATATTCCACCTCCAGAGGTAGAGAGAGACTGATGCTGAGATCACACACACTGATAGAAATATACAGAAATTTAATAAAGTTGTCAAATAGTCTGCTCTGCATAAATTATAAATTAAGTCCTTCACCATAAATAACTACCAGCATTATGCCACAAATGCTGCTGATTGAGCTTAAGTTGTACTGAATATTCAAGAATATTTGAATGACGGGACAAATAATCTCTACTCACCATAGACAGAAACACTGAATGTTTTTGATGTCAGTTTCGCTCCACTTATCTCTAGTTGATAAACTCCAGTATGTTCAGTTGTGGTGTTTGTGATGGTCAGAGATCCAGTTTGATCGTCCAGCTTCAGTCTGTCTCTGAATCTCCCATCAGGAACATCATCATATGTGGAGACGATTTGTTTCTTTTTCTTTATTTAAAAAATTATTGTTATAAATTTTTTTTTTTTTTAAATCCATTATTTAACAGAACTTTTTTCAAAAGTATGGTAAAAAGTAGCAACTCAAAAGTTAATACTTTCACCCATCTCATTGTTCCTCTTGCAGCTCGTCTTCTGCAACTGCAACGTCTGGCTGAATCAACCTGTGGTTTTCTTCACATGAGGTTTGACCTGAATGAACATCTTTTGTAGGTGAAGTGTCTTCCTGTCTTTTTATGAACCTCAAAACAGCTTTACAGTACAATAAAATATTGTATGCATTAAAAAAAGGTATAATCTGAATCAAAAACCACAAATATGATACCTGATACCTGTAACCAGTTTGACAGAGAGAGATAATGTTGGTCTTCTGTGTTGTCTTTTAAAGAAACATTGCATTAAAGTCAACATGAAATAAAAATTTACAAGAACTGCTTACCAGGTGTATAAATTATGAATGAAAATGTGATCACTGCTAGGTGCTTAATGACAAAATGTAATACGAATAGTTTAAGTGGCTGCATGCATGTGTACTGTAAATAAGGTCATTTGGATATTAATGTCACAATTTTCTTATGAATCCTCTAGGTTATGTTGGAAGAGGAAAACAAGGAGAGATGCAAGGTTTTTACTCGGACAACACCCATCCAGGTTTTGCAGTGATTGGTGCCAGATGCTGGAGGGATAATTCATCCAATCTATCAGTTCCAGTGTAAAAGCCTAGTTAATCATCCACAGTTTGTGAAAAGTTCAGGATTGTTGTCAATCATTCTGATTTAAGAACAACAAATAACAACTGTTTCAGCTGCTTTATTAAACAAAGACAATAATGTGTTTTCCTGAAGTACTGCAAATGTAAAACTGAACTTAAATGATAGCAAAATATGATTTTAGATAAAGGTCATTGATGAGACAATGTTTTTTTTCTTTTAGACAGGCCTTTCATTATTTAAGTTTAATGAATGTTTATGTATATTTAATAAATATACAACATAACATACAATATGATTACATAGGCATTTCTTTCTGTATGTATATTTAATTATTGAACAGACATGTACACTTATTCATAAATTATATTTATATGTAGGCCTACATATTCAAAATGTCAAGTTTAGCTTCTTTTTTTATATATATATATAATTATGTTTATGATCTTCGTTACATGATTTATATTTGATACCTTTTTAATACAAATATAAAACAATCACTATTAGAAATCATTTATTTAAATAAGTACCCTAAATATACAATCCCTAAAATTGATAAAATGATTTATTTGCCTGGCTTAAAGCGTCATCCGCTTACGACTTCCGGATATTTTTGTAGGCCTAACTTCCATTTTTTCTGCGACTTCCTCTTTTTCCATGGGGAGGGGTTTACTTTCACTTTGCATTTGACCAGTAAATCCGAAGTAGCTTCAATACTAATGAATCAGAATCTGAATTCGTTAACTGAGGAGAAAAATTGTGAAAATGAAGCTTATACGCGTGCTCAGAGTTATTTTACTTTTACTCTACCACAGTAAGACCCGTTCTTTGTTGACGTCATCTTTAGGCCGCATCTGTGGCACTATTGATTGCTAGATCACTAGTTCCTATTGTTAGGTTTAGGTCTTTTGTTGATCAAATTGTAAGGCTGAAAAGAGAGCCTGAAAGGTGGTCGCACACCGGACGACAAGCGTTGCGTCTATAGGACAACTCGAGGTATCGCAAACCGGACGCACACTTTCTCAATTTATGGCCAGCAATATTGTTTTGTTTAAGGACATTGTGGAATTAAGATAATGTCTGTACTATTATGTACTGTACAATTATACAGTCGCTACTGAGTCTGCAGTCTGAATTCACTTTACCTCAGAATGTCCGTTACCTGAATTAATTGAGATCACCTGAAAATCCGATAACATCTGCAATTTTCATTCAAGCAGCTGATTTCTGTAAATTAATGTAAAACTAAATATTACAGCACAGGGTGAAGTCATAGTCCTATAGTAACGACGATTTGAGACAAATAAATGTAATTAATGTTGTTTAAAAGGTGTGCGACCCCCTTGACGCAGTTGATATGACACCAGATCAGTTGCGTAATGTAATAAACCTCAGTAAAAGTTCATATTGTGCATGTAGCTTGGATATGTGAGTCGCTTTTCTGCCAAATTATGTAAATGTTGCCCTGCACATGTGAGTTGTTCAGGACTTTTAGGAAAACACGACACTGTTTTATCTGAGTGTTAATACAGTATTGTTTTTTTGTTTTGTTTTTTTGCTCAGGTGCATTTGGTGTTGGATCAGATGAAGTGTCAGTGATGGATGGAGATTCAGTCACTTTATATACTGGTGTTCAAACAAACCTACAAGAAAAGATTAAATGGTATTTTAATGCCACTCTCATTGCACAAATCACTGGAGATCTCAGTAAGACCTGTACAGATGTTCAGTGTAATGAAGCTGCTGAGAGATTCAGAGACAGACTGAAGCTGGATCATCAGACTGGATCTCTGACCATCACAAACACCAGAAACACAGACTCTGGAGTTTATGAACTAAAGATCTTCAACCCCGACACTGAAAAGATCTTCAGTGTTACTGTCCAAGGTGAGTCATTTAATAAAGTTTAAATCAACCCAATAAGTGTTGGATTGTGGACAGTTTAAAAAGTAAGTTTTGAATCAGTGACACTTTGGCTAATGTTATTAACATGCAAAATGCATAATATCAGCCAGTTTTCTTGTGAATGCTGCTTTTAGTTTAGCTCAAAGTGCTGATCTTTTTTGAGCTGCAGTTGCTAAAAACAAAAGTCGCATTTATCAGTTAAAACAATATCATACACCTGATGACGAAAGTATAAAGGTGTAATGATCAGTCAACGATACTGGATGCAGTTTAATTCACCTTTTTCTAATAATGTCTGTTTCTCTGTAGATGTTCCAGGTTCAGGTCTGTCTTCAGGTGTTGTAGCAGGAATAGTTGTTGCTGTTGTTCTGCTGGTGTTTGCAGGTGTATCTGCTGCTGTGGTTTACTACCGTCACCGCATGAGCCATGCACCAGTCCCACAGAGTGTAAGTATTACAGATATGAGATTTACTGTGCACAACAGCTTTTTAAAGAACAGGAGTATGAATACACATCACAAACATAGCGATACACAAATACATACACTGCTGTTCAAAAGTTTAGGATTGGTCATTTTTTTATGTTTTTGAATGAAGTCTCTTATAGTCACCAAGGCAGCATTTAAAAATACAACAACAAACAGTAAAGTTGTTAACTATTATGACAATTTAAAATAACTGTTTGAATAAATTTTAAAATGTAATTTATTCCTGTGATTTTTATTTTATTTTATTGAACATTTATAACAACAAATACATACAGTTACAACTCAAAACAGAATTAAACAACAACAAATTTATAAACAGTAGACAAAAGGCCAGTACAATAAACAGACAAAAACGCATTAAGCCAGGGGTAACATATCATTTTAAATAAATTAAATTCAAGAGAGAAAGAAATGCTTGAGTCCCTTTTTTTGTTTTCATTTAAAAAAAAGCATAAATATTATATTTTGTTCACAACATAATGGACTTTAAAACTTTGACATTGCTAGAAGAAAAGTAACACAAATAACATTTCAGTTCTTTGCGAAAAATAATAAAAAGAGGTTTGACAGAAACAAATTTACACTTGTGTACAAAAAACCTGTCTAGAAAAACAAATAGATTTATAAGAAAATTCTTGTCTTTTAGAATCTTGTCAGAGTTAAAAATCCAAATAAGACATCCGTAAACAAAAAAAGAAAAATTGACTAATAAAGAAGCATGTACAAAATGACAAATTTCTTCCAAAAAGTAGCTACATGAACACAATCCCAAAAAAGTTGAGGGACAGACTCGCCCATCTCAGGAAACATTTTTTTGATATAAAGATTGACTGGGTAAAATCGATGTAACAACTTGAATGATACCTCTTTAACCTTATTAGTGATTCAATATTTGTTTGATAGAGACCACGCTTTCTTCCAAGGAATACCATTAAAACAATTACTCCAATTAAGATATTACAGAATGGACAGTAATAAAATTAAATAAAATACCAGTGGGGACTAAAATTATGTTTGTAAATCAAGTGCAAGGCCAAAAGCACCTGCTTATAGAAAACGTTGACAATTTGATGGGAAATTTAGAGATATTGTAATTCAGACAAACAGAAAGGGGAGACCACCATCTTTATAATATATTTGGGAATAGCATTCCATATGGAATCAGAATCATTCAAGAACTAAATCAATATCAACCTCAACACAAATTGTCTTGTCCACATGCAAAGAAAGAGCAGGGTCTAGAAACACCCTCCACTTTGGCTTCTATCTTTAGTAATTACTGGATTAAAGTTTAATTTTCCTCTTGCATTGATATCTTTTCAAATTGTAACACCCAAATAATTCACTTGAGACTTAAAAGCACACTTTGCAAGATTTGTACCTTAATAAAACCGCTTTGAAATCATTTCAATGTTAAACAAACTCGTAGTAGGGCGAATCATCCCGATTACATCCCGAGCAGAGTGGGTGCGCCGCAGGCAAAACCAGCAATGCAGGTTTGAGAGGAGGCGCCCCAACAAATCTCGCAAGAAACACGACTTGCTTCACGGCATTTACGTCACATCAACAACAAATGAAGCAGCCTCTATGGGAGACATTAGCACGAAGAAAGCGCGGTCGGAAGAGTGCAGAGACGGCTCTGCGTAAGTGGTATTTACGACAGAAATGGTAAATACAAGTACTCACTGCATAGTGTGCCTTTAACAGGAATATTGTGCAGGAATGGAGCAGAACGAGACTTTAAGGGAAGGAGTTTACTTTTATCTAAATTCAAAGAAAGACCAGAAGCTTTTGAGAACACTTTAATAAGATCAAGAGCAATAGGGATCTGCAAGTAGTTTTTTTAAAAAGAGTGTGGATTCATCAGCTAATTGGGTTAAAATAATGTGTTTATCTGCTATATTACCCCTTGTAATTGACTATTCAACAGGGAAAGTTGTAAGGAGTTGAGCAGCCATCAAGAACAAATATGGCGAGACCTGGTAACCCTGGCAAACCACTCTAAACACAATAACTTGGAGAAGTGCAGATTTCAGATTAATTGAGCAGTTACCATTTTTGTATAACGTTCAGACAGTTTTGCAAAATAAATCACCAAAACCAAATTTATACAGGGATTGCAAAATAAATTCATGGTCAAGGGAATCAAAGGCTTTATAAAAAAAAAAAAGAATAAAACTTTAATCTCTAATCAGGTCATCATAGTCCAACAAATCTAAAACAAGGTGTATATTGTTAGCAGTGAGCCTCTTTGGGATGAAAACTGACTGAGTTTTGTCTATTATTGTACCCAGAACACGTTTAAGTCTTTTAACCAGTAACAAAGCTAATATCTTATATTCGCAGTTTAAAGTAGCACTATGTAGGTTTTGCTCTCGGGGTCCCCCTACAGTTGGGAAACAGTATTGTCTATCGTAAAATTTGTCATGGTTACACCAGGGGATACACGTGCATTTGTTGACAAGCCGATACCCCTGAACTCTGCAGAAGGAGTTCTCACGTCTTGGGCAGACTGCCTGCGTTGCGTGTGAAATGTCTTCATCCTAGGTATAGTGGCATATGTGATGCGATCTGGGAAAACCCGTCGGATGTCGCGCTGGCCCGTTTTCAGTAAATTCCAAAATAGTTTGAATGTCAGTTTTTTTGTCATAAAATTTTCTTCATTAAATTATTATTCTATAACATCTTTTCTTTTATCTCTGAAAATATCTTGGCAAAATCCCCTTGTTTAGTGCAGAAAAACAGCGATTTATAGTGTCAAGCTGAAAATGCTCTCTTTCTCTAATGCATTCTATGCGACCATTCTCTAACGCCTGGCAGAGGTGAAAAAAAACAAACAATCGCCGTATATCACATACACCTGTACGTCTGTACGTCTACAAAGATAGTTTACCTATAAAATAAACCACATGATATGTACAGTGAATGTGTATTAGTGCGCATTTCGCGCCAATCCTGTTTAAACTATAATGTCACGCAGTTTAATAACAATCGCGAGATGGAGGAGAACAAGAGAGTCTGAAATTAATACATTTCTGTCCAAATATCACTTATATCACAAAATATGAAACATTGAGACATTTCTGATGATGTGATTTGTTAAGATGAGAAAAGGTTACATAAAGATACATTTTGTAATATGAAAACTGACAGCCCAATATAGGAGAGGAAACCACTAAAAGAATTTAGAGTACCGTTTCCATAGTAACACAATGTCCAATTCCAAAACAGTTTTCACAGTATGAATGTTTAGTTTGTAAGCTTTCAAATGATACCTAATTTATGATAATTACTAAAATGTATGATATGAAGAAAAAGGCAATAAAAAGCGTCAAGCCAAGCGTCCCGACGGTGACAGTTAATTAAACCTGTTTTTCTCAAAAGAAAATCATAGCGATCGGCCAACTTCAGATAAAAATAACTTTTGCTACCAACAAGCTATGATAAAAATAAAAACAGATTTGGATAAGGCTTGATACCAGTTTCCATATGGTATCAAAACCTGTAATAGGTAAAATTTCACCATGTGGTGGGTTTTCCCAGATCGCATCACATATATTTCAGCATGTCATATGAATATAATTTAATGGGTTTTATTTTTTTCAAACGCCAAAAGATCGCGTAGCTCACGTTTACAAGCAAGCGTCATTATAGTAGCCTATTGGCTACTGTTTTACAGAATGGATATGCAAATTGAATTCAATGTTTGTGTGGTAGGTAATAGCCATATATCGTCAATATTATAATATCAAGCTACCATAGATGAATCTGCAAAGTTGAAAAATCAATTTGCATTATAGTCTGAGGCAAGACACTTTCAACAGAAAAATAAATAAACACATGATTATCAGCCTGCAGTCATTAGGCTTGTTGGCCTAAAAGATGATTTTGTTTGTCTAATCATGTATTATTTACTTGCAAGAATGTAGCTCCTACCAAACTTGTACACGCTGTTTAGACATAGGCTTACTTCTGACTCCTTTTTTTTTTTTCTTCCTAAAAAAAGGGGCTTCGTCATAAAACGCTACTCCAACATTAGGCTCTTTTAGCTCACGCCAGCGAGCTCACGCTGGACCAGTATTGATCCTCATCCGGCCTTTTATTTTGTCACTCTCACGTTTTCTCTTTCTTGTCTCCTCCAACAAAACCTTTGCCGCCTTCTGTTTCGTTGCTGCTTCGGCCATGACAACAACAACGTCTGAATTTGAGGAGGTGGGGGAAGTGACGTATGCCGTAAAGCAGTCTAATTTTGTAGTTCTTTTTGTGGTTGGGTTACTACCCAAACCCAAAATTTCTGTAGTGCTAGTAAAAGCGATACAGACCCCGTCAGGCTATGGCAGATGTGTCATTCAACCTATTGTAAGTCAATGTACCATTACAAGGGTCTTGGAAATATATTATGAAGGTTGAAAACCTACATAGTGTTGCTTTAAAGGGTACATAACATGCACAGTTTCACCTAATCTCATGTTAATCTTGAGTACCTATAGAGTAGTAGTGCATCCTTAATATCTCCAAAAAGTGTTTAGTTTTATTATAATTTTAAAAGAAAAAACAGCTTTCCGATTCTCTCCGGGAAAAGCCGAGGTCCTGGAGGCGGAGCTATAGAGTCAAGCGGTAGTGCTTGATTTCCAGCAAAAGACAGAAATCTGATTCAGTTGTACTTACATGACTGGGGTCTTTTATCACTGCGACCGCTCCACGTTTTAATAGCAAACGATTTGCAAATCCAGCGTCGACCTGGGCCTTGTTAATAAAACATTCGTCACTGAAATGACCAGAACACACAACCGCACTTGCTACACTCCGTTGCTGCCCCGGAAAAACAAACTGCATCCACTGTTCCTGTAACACTGGGTTCTCTGGAAAGCTGAACACGGTAAGCTTTCCCTCACATCCAAATACACACTTTTTTGGAGATATTCTTGAACAAATCCTATGCAGCGCGGGCGCCGATGATTTCCTGTTGTAGCGCGTTGATGTGCGCGGTCTCGTTCTCCTCTGGGCGACGTGTGCGCGGGCGTGCTTTTCCGAGAGAAATGCTCATATAAGGAGTTCCACTCTTATTTACGTCATTAGATCCACGATCGAAAAAAAACCAGCCGAAACTTGCACCAACCCGTAAGTAAGATTTTCGGCACAGAAATTCTCCGTTATTCGTCCAAAATATTTTTTTTAAACTTTGCCCATGTTTAGCATGAGAATCCATCTCTTTAACAGTGTAAACAACTCTGAATACATGAAACATCATTGTACCCCCCCCTTTAACAAACATATTGGACTGCAGTTATCAATCAAAAGAATGTCCTTCATAGGTTTAGGTATTAAAGGTCCCATGACATGAAAATTTCACTTTATGAGGTTTTTTAACATTAATATGAGTTCCCCTAGCCTGTATGGTCCTCCAGTGGCTAGACATTTTGATGGGTGTAAACCAAGCCCTGGGTATTTTTGAGAAAATCAAAGCTCAGACGGGCGAATCTAGAATCTTCTCTTGTCGTCATAAGGGGAAAGGTTACCTCCCCTTTTTCTGCTCTGCCCACCCATGAGAAAATGAGCTGCGCGAGAGCGATATTGTTTTTTCCTCGAGAGACATCATGGCTTGCAAACGAGCAAAGCATGGCAGTTGCTCAGTGTTTGGATGTACAAATGAACACAAAAGTATTTTTTTAGTTCCTTCATCCGAGCCTCTGAAGAACCAGTGGGGTATGTGAATTTCTGATGTATAATTGTTCAAGTTCATACAGATAATCTTTCTCTCAAAGTCATTCTATACTGTTTATGCATCAGTAAATCAAGTGCAACTTCTCATCGTTTCTCTTGGTAGGATGAAAATAACCTTATTTAAACTGTGATTAAAATATATACTGAAAGCGATCAAAGAACAATCCCTTTCTAATCGCCCAAGCTGTCAATCACACAGCGCGAGTTTATCTGGACACTTGCCAAAACTCATTATGAAATCAATGACACTGTTACACTGCACAATGAAGCTCTTACTGTACTTATTACCTCATGTTTGAATTGGTGAAAGCATTAGTGAGAGTAAGAAACTGCGTTGCAATGATAAGATCTTCATTCACGCAAAAAACAGGCTGTCATCTGCTCAGTGCTCATCACTGCAACCTTTTATGTGATGGGAATAGATCTAAATACTTAAAATCTTCTCACGATTCGTTAAAAACGTATAATAGCTGCAAAAGTATTCGAGAGAGTTCCACATGTAATGCTACTAGCTATTTCATATGCAAGCAGTGGTCTCAAACCGGTTCCACGGAGGGCCTAGTGTATGCAGGTTTTCTCTTTTACCTTGAACCAAACTGATTGAGTAGGTCACTAATTGGTTAAGATCTCCCCTCACCTGGTAGTCTAGGTCTTAATTGGGCACTAATTGAAGGGAAAGACCAAAAACCTGCATACACTAGGACCTCCGTGGAACCGGTTTGAGAACTCTGTGCAGCATGTCAGCCAATCACAGCAGTGGGCGTTTACACTGAAGTCTCACAGCCAATCACAGCAGTGGGCATTTACACTGATGTCTCACAGACACGCCCCGTTCAAATCAGAGGCTAAAATCAGGCTAGGAAATATGCCTTTTATTTCTAAATTATTAACATTTTTTATCTTAAAGCAGTACTAAGTAGCTTCGGGATTTCTTCGCTGTATTCTTGCTTTTTGCTCGCAGGTTTCTCTCTAGAGCTCCCCCCACAGCTTCGGAATAGATATTTGACAACACTGTTGTAAAAACTCGTTGGTGATTCTCAGACACCAGAGGCTATAGATCAATGACATCAAAGCAGATGGGTCATTCTTTAAAACGTCGTCTTCATGCGGGTTCGGACAGCGTGAGGGAGCGCAATAATGACAGCATTTTAGCAGATTTCTTTTGGCCGTAAAGCAATTGTTTACATCGCGAGACCTGATATCACGCAAGACATCCTGACGCGGCGGCCGGCTCAATGTTGCAAGTGCGTATTTTTCGCTCACGGGCACCAGGGGGGTGCGAAACGACCACCATTCAACCCGAAATAAGTAATATAACCATTCCAATGACTCCGAAGCTGTTCAGTTAAGGTAAAAAAAGTTACTTAGTTCACCTTTAAAAACATAATAACATTATAAGTGCACCCTAGGAAGCATTATACAATAATAAAATAATCCATGTCATGGGACCTTTAAAGTAAGTAATCCCTGTGATAAAGCAGGTGGAAGTGTTTCAGAAGCAATACTCTCCAAATATGTTTCAAGCAAGAAAGGTTGAAAAGATTTTGCACAAAATGTGCCGATTACCTCAGGGTCAGAAAAAGAAAAAATCCTGCATTTTACCAGAGAGGGTCATTATTTCGGAAATGACAGTGTCCTATTCAAGTCTATTATGTTTAACTAAAAGGCTGCCAAAATTAATTTATTCCTGTGATTCAGTTTCACATGATCCTTCAGTAATCATTTGAATATGATGATTTGATGCTCACAAAATATTCATTATTTTTATCAATGTTGAAAACAGTTGTGGATTTTTTTTTCAGGTTTCTTTGATGAACAGAAAGTTATGTTTCATTTATTTGCTTTGTTCACATACATGCACCTAAAGGATAATTAGGAACACCATACTAATACTGTGTTTGACCCCCTTTCGCCTTCAGAACTGCCTTAATTCTATGTGGCATTGATTCAACAAGGTGCTGAAAGCATTCTTTAGAAATGTTGGCCCATATTGATAGGATAGCATCTTGCAGTTGATGGAGATTTGTGAGATGCACATCCAGGGCACGAAGCTCCCGTTCCACCACATCCCAAAGATGCTCTATTGGGTTGAGATCTGGTGACTGTGGGGGCCATTTTAGTACAGTGAACTCATTGTCATATTCAAGATACCAATTTGAAATGATTCGAGCTTTGTGACATGGTGCATTATCCATCAGAGGATGGGTACATGGTGGTCATAAAGGGATGGACATGGTCAGAAACAATGCTCAGGTAGGCCGTGGCATTTAAACGATGCCCAATTGGCACTAAGGGGCCTAAAGTGTGCCAAGAAAACATCCCCCACACCAATAACACCACCACCACCAGCCTGCACAGTGGTAACAAGGCATGATGGATCCATGTTCTCATTCTGTTTATGCCAAATTCTGACTCTACCATCTGAATGTCTCAGCAGAAATTGAGACTCATCAGACCAGGCAACATTTTTCCAGTCTTCAACTGTCCAAATTTGGTGAGCTCGTGCAAATTGTAGCCTCTTTTTCCTATTTGTAGTGGAGATGAGTGGTACCTGGTGGGGTCTTCTGCTGTTGTAGCCCATCCGCCTCAAGGTTGTGCGTGTTGTGGCTTCACAAATGCTTTGCTGCATACCTCGGTTGTAACGAGTGGTTATTTCAGTCAAAGTTGCTCTTCTATCAGCTTGAATCAGTCGGCCCATTCTCCTCTGACCTCTAGCATCAACAAGGCATTTTCTCCCACAGGACTGCCGCATACTGGATGTTTTTCCCTTTTCACACCATTCTTTGTAAACCCTAGAAATGGTTGTGCGTGAAAATCCCAGTAACTGAGCAGATTGTGAAATACTCAAACCGGCCCGTCTGGCACCAACAACCATGCCACGCTCAAAATTGCTTAAATCACCTTTCTTTCCCATTCTGACATTCAGTTTGGAGTTCAGGAGATTGTCTTGACCAGGACCACACCCCTAAATGCATTGAAGCAACTGCCATGTGATTGGTTGATTAGATAATTGCATTAATGAGAAATTGAACAGGTGTTCCTAATAATCCTTTAGGTGAGTGCATGATGTCCTCATGCCTCCTGCAGCAGATATGGCATCTTCACCGAGTTTTTATTTTTATTTTACAAAATTGAAAAAGGGACATTTATGTTTTTACCGTGTGTGTGTGTTTGTGTAACTAAAACATCAATCCTCATTACTTTTACCTTTTGTGAATTTGTATTTTCTTACAATAGAATGATGACTTGTGAAAGCTCGCCACCTGATCCGAAAGACATTCCTTTGAGGAAGAAGACGTCCTTGAACCAGACTCAGGCCGAGTCTGCCAGTAAAACAATGTCAAATAATTTATAATTTTGTAACTATTATTAAAATGGACACTGAAGAGAATTAGGACATGATGAAGAGAAGCAGATCAGCTGAAACTCTATTGCCTCTATTGTTGCTGGTACTGGAAAAGTCACTATATTGCTAATGTTTATGGTTTAACCAGTAACTAAACCTTAAAGCCTGTTGCATGAAACTTGAACAAACTCTGGGTTTTCAAAATATTGTAAAATACTTGATGTATTGTTTGTCTGGCAGAATGTTACAGCGTAATTTCTGCATTTTGAAAGATAATGTGTATTTTCAGTTAACTTTAGTAAGATGCATTTACATGGTTACTGTGCATTAGATTTAATCAACTCTGTGTCTGCAAAGGCGTGTGCGCCAAATGGTCCATACAGATGAATGACCCATTCAGATGTACGACCCATAGAAACTGATTGGTGTGTCAGAATCAGCATTGCTCACAGAGTGGATTAGCAAGTTAGATCGATCTCCTGTTGACGATCACGTTTACCTGACTGGAAACAGCAACACCAGTGATTTCAAACCATGTTTTTGAGACTTTCTTTGTCTCACTGCAGTTTTAAGGAGGAAATGCTCAGCAATGGTGTTGACTTATGAATTTGCACAAGGAACACGCGACTTTTTTGGACTTTAGCTTATTCACTGTATCCCCCATAGTTAGATAAGTCCCGAAGCACTGCTACTTGGGCGGAGTGATTTGCAGAGTTCGCTCAGAGTTGAGTTAAATCACTCCTCAGAAGTAGCAGTGTTTCGCCTTCTAAGAATATGGTTCCCAGTATGTATACGTTAGATGGCTGTGTCTCATGTGACATTGTTATCCGTACACGCTGTGACTATACAAATCACAACGTGTAAATAGGAAAATGTTGGTGTTATTTTATCTTTTATTGGGAGCAGTATGCTAGCTGGAGCCATTTACCTCCAATCTTTGTGCTAGGCTAGGCTAGCGGTGGGTGCGTCAGACAGCGTTACGCACCCACAGAGATGAGAAGGGTATCTATGGACTTATCTAACTCTGGAGGATACGGTGAATAAGCTAAAGTCCCAAAAAGTCGGCGAGTTCCTTTAAAACACGTTAAAAACACCACATAGATAAACAACATTAAAACATTAAACACAGGGGGACTTTAAGTCTTCATACATTTGGTAGATATTTATCTTCCTCAAACAAAACATCTGTGACATTTTATGAGGTGCTGATTTTATTTTTTATGTGATTGTCAAGTATGATTTCTATATATATATATATATATATATATATATATATATATAATAAAAATCATACTTGTATATATATATACACTGTTCACAAAAAGTAAGGGATATGTGATTTTTGGGTGAGATTTCAGAATGCACTAAAATGCAACCTTTACACGTGAACTTAATTTGGCATTTCTACTTAAATGCCCTACTTTTATGATATAATATCACTGTAGCATGAACTTCTTAAATTTTTTGTAAATTTAACACGAAACGAAAGTCGAATATCCCTGTAATGTATTGTGTTGCCACTAGACCGCGCTGTTACGTTGCCTGCGCCAGTGCTTTTTGTATACATATCAGCATTAGCTGCTCTGCCGTTCTCTTCAGTAAAATCAGCTATCGTGCAGTTTCACTCGCTGTCTTTATTGTCTCCAGTATCTTACAATCCGTAACTTTTTTGTGAACCCTATATATATATATATATATATATATAATTGTATTTTGCTGATGTATTTATCTTATTAGATGATTGCCTTGTTTCTTTGTTCTATTTTTGATAGTGTCTTTCATCTGGTGCTCATTTTTTGCTCTTTACATTAGTCATGAGAAAAATTGCCTTAAACACTTTAAAAGTAAAGCCCGCAGCATTATATTTTCAGAAATTCGAAAGATCTCTGTATGTTTGTGTGATAAACATTATTAAAAACATGATTGCGCTGTAGACTATATATATATTTTTTTTTATTAACCATTAATAACATTTCTTTTCCATACAGAATTATATGCTTTTGAAAACTAAATAAAAAAACAGTGGGGAATTTGGGGAGAAAAAAAATAATTTATTGGTTTACTGAACAAATTGTGTCTCTGTCTTTGACAAAAAAATGTCTGCTAATGCAGTAAACTATGAAGGGAGCCTTTGCACATTACTATAATATTAAAGGTTGACAACAGAGCCCAAACTATTAGCCAAAAATTCAGTTTTTAGATATAATAATCAACACTCATAACAAGCATGTAACTGAAACTGCGCTTGTTAAAATCACAAATGATTTACTTTTAGCTTCTGACCAAGGCTGTATCTCAATACTAGTTTTGCTTGATCTTGGTGCTGCGTTCGATACTATAGATCAGGGATCAGCAACTCCGGTCCTGGAGGGCCACTGTCCTGCAGAGTTTAGCTTCAGCCCTGATAAAAACTCACCTGCCTGTATCTATCTAGTAATCCTGAAAACACTGATTGCCTTGTTCAGGTGTGTTTAATTAGGGTTGGAGCTAAACTCTGCAGGACAGTGGCCCTCCAGGACCGGAGTTGCTGATCCCTGCTATAGATCATACAATACTCTTAGATCGACTACAAAATTATACTGGTGTTCAAGGACAAGCATTAAGCTGGTTTAGATCGTATTTATCTGACCGCTACCATTTTGTTTATTTAAATGGAGAAAAATCGATCATAACTCCAGTAAACTATGGAGTGCCGCAGGGATCTGTATTAGGCCCTCTATTATTCTCAATATATATGATGCCACTTGGAAATATTATAAGGAAACATGGAATTAGTTTCCATTGTTATGCTGATGACACTCAAATCTATATTTCATCACGGCCAGATGAAAACGCTAAATTATCCAAATTGACAGAGTGTGTTAAAGATATAAAAGATTGGATGACGCGCAATTTTCTTTTATTAAATCCAGACAAGACAGAGGTACTAATCATCGGTTCAAAAAACCACCCACAAAACCTCTCACAATACAACTTTAACATAGTAGGATGTCCTGTTACTTTATCCTCTACAGTAAAAGACCTGGGTGTTATATTAGACTGCAACCTGTCTTTTGAAAATCATATTTCATATGTTACAAGAACTGCCTTTTTCCACCTTAGAAACATTGCTAAGCTACGTAATATGCTATCAGTTTCTGATGCAGAAAAGTTAGTTCATGCATTCATGACCTCGAGACTAGATTACTGTAATGCTTTATTAGCCGGTTGTCCTGCATCCTCAATAAACAAGCTACAGTTAGTCCAAAATGCCGCCACTAGAGTTCTTACTAGATCAAGAAAATGTGATCATATAACACCAATTTTATCATCACTACATTGGCTACTTATAAAGTTCTGTATTAATTACAAGGTATTGCTACTGACTTATAAAGCCCTAAACGGCTTAGCTCCAGTCTATTTAACCGATCTTCTATCGCCCTATAATCCATCGCGCTCTTTAAGGTCAGTAAATTCGAGGCTTTTGGTCATACCTACGATATCCAGATCCACCAAAGGAGGGAGAGCATTTTCATATTTAGCTCCAAAACTCTGGAATAGCCTTCCTGATACTGTTCGTTGCTCAGACTCGCTCTCCCAGTTTAAAACTAGATTAAAGACGCATCTCTTCAGCCAGGCATTCATATAATATTTTTAATCTTACAGTTAAATCCGACCTCTAGTTCATAAACGCCAGAGGAGAACTGGCCCCTGACTGAGCCCGGGTTCTCCCAAGGTTTTTTTTTCTCCATTAGGTCACCTGATGGAGTTTTTCGGTTCCTTGCCACCGTTGCCTTTGGCTTGCTCAGTTGGGGATATTTGGGAATATTTAATTTAATTAATCAATCAACGATACTATTGATCAGCATTACCAAACGTGGACGTTCCACTAGAAACAAACATTGATGTATTGTTTTAATTTATTACTGTGAAGCTGCTTTGATACAATCTATGTTGTGAAAAGCGCTATATAAATAAACTTGACATGACTTGACTTGACTTGACATGTAAGCTGCACATTAGGCAGTTTTTGCATTAACTTCTAAATCATATCATTATATTGTTTTTACTCCAATTAGTTGTTGAAATATATTAATTTACACACTGGCTGTCATTTTCATGACAGATTTATTTAAACCTACATTAAATAATCAAGATAGTATGAAATTAAGTTGTACTTCTGATGAAATGACACACTGACACTGTTTTTCTTGTTTAATACGGTAAAGCTCGTGCAAACATGTTGCTATAATCAGATGCTTTTCTTATGCTTGATTAACACTTGCTGTTTTCTCAATTTAAGAGTTGAGTTGTGTATATTTTGTTATTGAGAGGAAAGCGGGCAGCACATATTTACCTTCCTTTAGTAAGACCCCTTCTCCTTCTAGGGGCTGATCATACACATCTTATCATCCCAACACAACCTGTCAAATTAGGCCCTCCTGGAACCCCTGTAGCAACCAAGACCCAGCTCGGCTGGACACTACAGAGATCTCTAGCTTTCCCTCTACTTGTTCTCACTATATCTCCGTTAAATGCCCACCTGATGACATCCACCATAATGTCCAGAAACTGTGGCAGATTGATGCATTACCTCAGAGAAGCATGAAAGCTGTGGTTCACTCCAAACAGGATCAAGAGGCAATGCTCCAGCTTGAGACCCAAACCATCAGAACACCTGTTGATGGCACCCTACGATATAT
Source organism: Leucaspius delineatus (assembly GCA_023718395.1). Taxonomy (NCBI): domain Eukaryota; kingdom Metazoa; phylum Chordata; class Actinopteri; order Cypriniformes; family Leuciscidae; genus Leucaspius; species Leucaspius delineatus. Next base: position 33,342,667 of record CM043363.1, read on the forward strand.
GGCACCTCTCCTCCGTGTAGACCCCTGGCCCCCTCTGAAGGCCCCCAAGAAGAGAGATCCAGAAAAGTCAAGAAGTTCTAGTAAGTCAAGAAGTAAGTCAAGAGTCCTGGTTCATACCCCACCACATTGTGCATCACAACGGTAAAGATCGCATTGTGTTTGATTGTTCCTTCTACCGGAATCTGGGTCTGAACTCAGTTACTTCCTGGACCAATCCTTGGGCCTTCCCTCCTTGGAGTTCTTCTCCGTTTTAGGCAGCACAAGACTGCAATCAGTGGAGACATTAAATCAGTGTTTCACCAGGTGCAGCTGTTACCCCAGGATAAACCTCTCCTGCGATCCCTCTGGCGTGACCGTGACCTGGACTGTGAAGCTCCTCCAACTGTGTATGAAGGGCAAGTTCTTCCCTTTGGCACAACCTCAAGCCCTCGCTGTGCCATTTACATCCTCCAGAGGATCATCAAAGATGCTCAGGCAGAAGAGTGCATTCACCATTCCATACACAATAACTTCTACGTAGAGAACTGTTTACAATAGTCTCCCCAGAGGATGCCAGAGATCTCCTCTACAGCCTGTGCTCTACCCTCTCCTAGGGTTGCCACCTTTTTTTTATTATAATAACAACTTTATTTAATGATAAGTAAATATAATAAATATTTAATATAGTAGCCTACACATGTTTAGCAAAATACTCTCTATAGCTCTTCTAGCTAACTAACGTGCTATAGCCTATTATGGTCATCAAATGGCTTTCCTGAGGTAATGTTATGTGACAATTGTTCTCCAGCTGTTTTATTGACCATTTCCGCGGTTGAAAAACACTGATTGATCGATATTATGTATGATGAATATACATTTCGGTAAGTTGTACGTTTTCTTTTAACATTGTTCATTCGTGTTTATTTACTATTAGAGGTGATCAGTTCACGTGCCGCTAGGGATCTTTCACGTCACATTTACAAACGCCAAAACGGTGTTTATTGTTTGAATTTTGTAATAAAATTGACAGAATCTGAGAGCTAAGATTTTTTTTATATCATAAGTAACCTGCTCTGTCTAGTCTGTCGGTCTCCGTGTCCTCTTTGCTTCGCGATTTTTCTGTGCGTGAGAAGGGTTAATTGCGCGTGGCAGCTCTGCAGTAACAGTGACAGTAGAAGGAAACGATTTGAAACCAGGACATTCTACTTTAGAAGAACATTTTAACAAAAAACCGGGACAATTCGTGTCCCGGGAAAGAATATAAATTTTCCGGGACTGTCGCTCAAAAAAGAGAACAATCCCTGGAAAACCGGGACGGGTGGCAACCCTCTCCTCTGGTGGCTTCGAAAGCCTTCAACTCATTCATGACTGTTTCAGGAAGCACTGAAGTGAGGGGGGTGGGGGGACGGGGTGAGGAGGAGGGAGGGTCGAGCTTGCCTCCATGTCGTTTGACGTCAACAAGAAGTGACGTCACCCAACATCGCTTAGGGCACCTTTATGATCAAAGCCTGAGGCCCCGTTTACAAGTACATGGTTATTTTTCAAAAACGTAGAAATTTCCCTTCGTTTGTGCCCTTCGTTTACACGCAAACGGAGAATTCGCCTCTGAAAACGATTCTTTCTAAAAACTCCGGCCAGAGTGGAGATTTTGGAAAACTTTGTTTGCATGTAAATTGAGAAAAAGTTTTAGGCAGCCGACGTCACAGTATGTGACAGAACTTGCACCTGCGTCAAAAGTGCGACCTATAATTTGTTGCTGCTGTTGCTATTTTCGTGATTGTGACTGGCTAATGTGGGCTTGAGCTTCTCGTTACACTGCCACCTACAGGTTTGGTATGCTCTTGACGGCATATATACACGGGTTCGTGTTCTGAAAACTGACAGGTGTGCACGATTGCATCAAGCCTGATTGCATCGGTTCAGTTTTGTTGACTCAAAACTAATCCTGTAACCTAGAGTTTGTTCAGCTACCTTCGTTCAAAATCTTGCATTTTCAGTTCCCCAAAACCCCGCCCAAAATACATAAAAAGTTTTCTATTTTAGTTGAAAATGGTGATGTGTGAATTTCTCCTAAAGCAATAATTACGAAAAACCCCAAACCTTGGGGAATAAAAGTGTGGTTGAGAAGAGGTAGCTTACTGTCTTCTTTAATTGTGTACAGAAATGAAGTGTAGGCTATTCTTGATGTAAGAAAATATTTTTGAACCAGTATAGGCAAAACGGGTCCACATTGTTTTTTCCAGATCTGAACAATATAAAAATGTTCAAGTTTGTCTCATGCGGGGATGTTTTTCTTTTCTTAAACTGAACGCCAGTTTCGTCTTGCACGTGAATGTCTATGGCAAGCCGTTTTAGCTTAAATTGTACCCAGCCTTACTCGTCGTAATTGCATTTTTACTAGTAAGAACTCAATTAGAGAGCTCTACAATTCAATTCTTACTAGTAGCAATTACAATTAGAGAGCTCTATAATTCAATTATTACTAGTAAGAATTACAATTTCAGAGCTCTCTAATTCAATTATTACTAGTAAGAATTATAATTACAGAGCTCTCTAATTCAATTCTTACTAGTAACAATTCCAATTAGAGAGCTCTACAAATGAATTTTTGCTAGTCATATGTCTCCATTGACTTCCATTTATTTTTAATTACGGAGCTGTTATGGCAAGCCGTTTTAGCTTAAATTGTACCAAGCGTTACTCGTCGTAATTGCATTTTTACTAGTAAGAATTCAATTAGAGAGCTCTACAATTCAATTCTTACTAGTAGCAATTACAATTGGAGAGCTCTCTAATTCAATTATTACTAGTAAGAATAACTATTACAGAGCTCTCTAATTCAATTATTACTAGTAAGAATTACAATTACAGAGCTCTCTAATTCAGTTCTTACTAGTAACAATACCAATTAGAGAGCTCTACAAATGAATTTTTGCTAGTCAGATGCCTTCATTGACTTCCATTCATTTTTAATTACGGAGCTGTACAATTGAATTGTTACTAGTAAGAATTACAATTAGAGAGCTCTACAATTAAATTGTTACTAGTAAGAATGCAATTGCAGAGCTCTTTAATTCAATTCTTAACAATTTAAATAGAGAGCTCTCTAATCCTATTATTACTAGTAACAATTCCAATTGGAGAGCTCTCTAATTCAGTTGTTACTAGTAAGAATGCAAATGCAGAGCTCTTTAATTCAATTACAGAGCTCTGCAATTATACATATCTTTAATTCGTATTTTTACTAGTAAAAAATCAATTAGAGAGCTCTGTAATTGCATTCTTACTAGTAAGAATTTAATTAGAGAGCTCTCTAATTGCAATTGTTACTAGTAACAATTCAGTTGTAGAGCTCTCTAATTGCAATTGTTACTAGTAACAATTCAGTTGTAGAGCTCTCTAATTGTAATTCTTACTAGTAACAATTCAGTTGTAGAGCTCTCTAATTGTAATTATTACTAGTAACAATTCAATTGTAGAGCTCTGTAATTAAAAATGAATGGAAGTCAATGGAGACATATGACTAGTAAAAATCCATTTGTAGAGCTCTCTAATTGGAATTGTTACTAGTAAGAATTGAATTAGAGAGCTCTGTAATTGTTATTTTTACTAGTAAGAACTGAATTAGAGAGCTCTGTAATTGTAATTCTTACTAGTAATAATTGAATTAGAGAGCTCTCTAATTGTAATTGCTACTAGTAAGAATTGAATTGTAGAGCTCTCTAATTGAATTCTTACTAGTAAAAATGCAATTACGACGAGTAACGCTGGGTACAATTTAAGCTAAAACGGCTTGCCATAGAGCTGTACAATTGAATTGTTACTAGTAAGAATTACAATTAGAGAGCTCCACAATTGAATTGTTACTAGTAAGAATGCAATTGCAGAGCTCTTTAATTCATTTATTACTAGTAACAATTTAAATAGAGAGCTCTCTAATCCAATTATTACTAGTAACAATTCCAATTGGAGAGCTCTCTAATTCAGTTGTTACGAATGCAATTGCAGAGCTCTTTAATTCAATTACAGAGCTCTGCAATTATACATATCTTTAATTCGTATTTTTACTAGTAAAAATTCAATTACAGAGCTCTGCAATTATACATATCTTTAATTCGTATATTTTTACTAGTAAAAATTCAATTACAGAGCTCTGCAATTATACATATCTTTAATTCATATTTATACTAGTAAAAATTCAATTACAGAGCTCTGCAATTATACATATCTTTAATTCGTATTTTTACTAGTAAAAATTCAATTACAGAGCTCTGCAATTATACATATCTTTAATTTGTATTTTTACTAGTAAAATTTAAATTGTAGAGCTCTCTAATTGTAATTCTTACTAGTAACAATTCAATTGTAGAGCTCTCTAATTGTAATTCTTACTAGTAACAATTCAATTGTAGAGCTCTCTAATTGTAATTCTTATAGTAACAATTCAATTGTAGAGCTCTGTAATTAAAAATGAATGGAAGTCAATGGAGACATATGACTAGTAAAAATTCATTTGTAGAGCTCTATAATTGGAATTGTTACTAGTAAGAATTGAATTAGAGAGCTCTCTAATTGTAATTGCTACTAGTAAGAACTGAATTGTAGAGCTCTCTAATTGAATTCTTACTAGTAAAAATGCAATTAGGACGAGTAAGGCTGGGTACAATTTAAGCTAAAACGGCTTGCCATAAATGTCATTCATTTGATCACAAAAGATGATGTTTTGATGAATGTCAGAAGTTTGGATAACCATATGTTGATGTTTCTTGTTTTATTATGTAAGATTGTCTGCCCTTCAGCTTCAACTTACTTTTATTGGGTAGATTGAGTAGAATATTAGAATAGATTTAGGTATATATACGTGGATCATGATGTCTATTTTACTCATGAAATGTTTTGTCACGTCAGAGTTAAAATTTGCCAAATATAAATCAATTAGAGCTGGGCATAGATGATTTTGTTTCATTACCACTACTTTCCCAGTGTTTTAATAAGCTGTTGAAAAAAATATTGAAATGATCTGTGCATATGAAGAGGTTTTATTTTATGATAAAAAAAATGCAAAAAACTTCTTTGCCTTTCCATGAGCAGAATACTTTTAGACATGTATTTTTTCTTTAACTTTGCATCAGCCCATATAAACACTATGTTCTCTCTGAAACAAGCAACAATAACTTGTAAGATATTTATATGTTCATGTGATAAATTACATTAAAAACACCTGATTCAATATAGCCTAACTGGATTCTTTGAATGTTGAATTCCTAGTTAGAACACTAGATGGCGCTCTAATACAGAATGAAAGAAAAAAATCACAAATTACGATTTTAGAATAGATTTTTTTGTATGGTTATAGGCATGCTTTATGGTTTAGCATATGATTTTCTTTTCTTTCTTTTTTTCATTACATTAATAATAACCCTATAATATAATCAATAGTGTGATCAATAAGTTAAGACAACATGTTACACATTACTTTAACTTATCAAAATAATTTAAGCAATTTTCTACTTAAAAAAAAGGTTATACAAGACTCAACTAAATTATTTTAAGTCAAATGAAAGCAGTTCAAGTTGAAATTATTTAAAAAGCCAAGTTGATTGTACTAAGTAGCCTACGACGAGGCCTACTGTATTCGTATTAATTTCTTGTTTCAATACCTTAGAGAAAGTAATTTAAGTATTTTTTTAAACAATGTAGGCCTACTGTATAGAAGACATTCTGGTCCACAATGCATCTCGTTTGCCAACCACCAATAAACCATAGAAGAAGAAGTGTAAATATGACTCTTGTCCTCTAGTGGTCAAACGTTGTATTAATTTCACTTCCGATGGTGTGTGTGTTTCTGCTTTCGTAGGATGTTTTTGGGTTTACAATCATGTTTAGTTTACAATACAGAAACATTAGGTGGAGATACATTTGAAACGGGATGTTATTTTCATTAAAGGAAACAGCATTGCAGACCAACATAAAGAAATAATGTGACGTGAGAACCTCGACTCATTTGATACTTTTCATTTAATTGAAATAAGTTTTGTGTGACCGCCATAGACTAAACTAAACTATTTTTTTTTAAAACTTAAACTTCGCTCGAGTTGTTCAATTAAACTTATCAGCGTGTAAACTTTACCAAAAAAGTGACTTTAAGTCCTGTGCTTCAGACATTAATGATTCCTCATTCTGTGTTGCCGAGGAGAGGTAACTGTTAGCATTAGGTACTAAAATCTTCCAGAACACCGCACTAACCACATATTTGCTAATGCTTCTTTCTACTAAAGTTAAAATCATTTAGTCTTTATCGTTTGTTATCACTCCTTCACCCCATCACTCGTGTTGTGTTTCCTGACCCTCAGGTGGAGGTTACAGAGCTGGAACTGGAGCAGGAGTGGAGAACTTGAGCCTCATATATCCTCATATCATTGTGCCTGGACTTTATCACTATCAAGGGAGCGTAAGGTGAGATTTTATATCTGATTATGATCTTGATTTCACAACCTTTGTTTCACCAATGGACAGGATCCCTGTTGTGCTATTGAAGAAAAATCAAGTTTAGTTTCCCCTGTTGATCTCTGTCTAGTCTTCTCTTAGTTTCTCCAAGTTTAGTTTCTCCTCAAAGCTGATGAAAACATATTATTAACAACCATCAAACACAAATCAAAAATTGTAGGCTAATTCATACAGTGCATTTATTCTTAAAATGAGCCAGACACCAGCAGAAAACAGGATATAACCTTTTATATATATAAAAAAAAACTGGGATCAAGTATAGTTCTGCTTGGAAAGAATTGAAACTCTTGAAACTGCACTCTCAGAAAAAAAAAGGTATCAGCTGTCACTTGTGATGTACCCTTTTGAGCATTTAGGTACTAATGTGCACCCTAAGGGGTAAATAAGGTACAGAGGTGTGAAAAACTACTACACATGAAGCTGTTGTACCTTTATTTCTGAGAGGATGACATTTTCAAAGTCAAATCACAGTTTGATTTTGGACCTTTTTTGTCAAACATCAGCACGAGTGAGTTCAGTATTTTGTAGTAAAGTGGCTTCCCTGTAGAGAAGTCATTAACTGTTTCATGTGTGCATAAATGGAACAATCCTTGCAACGACTTGATGTGAACACAGACTGACACCTCAGACACACTCGCACTGACACCTGTTGACACCTCAGACACACAGAAGCTTCATTTACACCTCAGACTTATGCTGACAAACTGACTGAAATGCAAACATCCAGCAGCAGAAGCATTCTCATGCACAAGCTGTTTGTCTACCCAACAGATCAAACCACATTGATATAAATGATTGAGACCACAGCAGAGCTCACTTCGTCACCTTTCCATCACTAGTTTGCATCTATGTTTTGCAAACATAAAAATGCTGCAATGGGCCACATGACTTAAAGTCCCTGTATTGCAGTTAATGTACTTTTTTAAAAAGTTTTAGGAAAACATTTAATTAAACTGGTCTTAATTATCATACTTCAGACCCTTTAGGATGATCCTGTATGTCTGCTGTGATTTCCTGATGAAACATGATGATTCTCACAATCCTAAAACTGAACATAGACTCAGAGTCTGACGTTCAGGAGATTCACAGTGAAATGATCACAATCTGGGTCTTGTACTCAGAACAACATTAAAGTTTGATCATCTTCTGAATGTGATTTGCGCATATTCCACATGAACCTCCTCTTCAACTTTCTGTAAATATGCATAACACAAGATATAGTAATAATGTAATGTAATGTGATATAGTTTTTTAAAGTAACAAGTCTTTTATAAACATCTGATGGTGCTGTTGTGTTTGAGATTTACTGTATGAGACAGATCATTATACTCTGAAACACCATTACCACCACATAAGAATAAAAAAATCATAAATTATAGTTTAATCATAATTAGGACAAAAGAGTCAAAATTGTGAGATTAAAAATGGTAAATTATGACATACGCAAGTCAAAATTTGTATGTCATAATTTCCACATTTTGAATTCATAATTTGAACTTTTTAATGTGTATATGTGATATTTTAGACTTTTAAAGTCATAATTATGATTTACCAGAGCACGGTTTTTATTTCTTATCTGGTAGAAATGGGCTTCAATATTATACAGACAAAAACACAAGCACACACTGATCTACATCTGAAATGATACAAATACTCAACAAATTAACAATAAATTGTCTCACCGATTTCTGTGCGTTTCTTTTGTGGAATGTCGTCTCTGCGTAAGTGATCTCGACTTCACAAGTCTCTTCTGTTTGAAATTATAGATGCATTAAAACAACAAAACTCAATCTTAACTAGATCTGATTCTTCACAATATGAAGTTATTATTATGAATTTCAAAGTTAACACCAAAGTAACACTGAAAGTTTTTAAAAACGGCATTAACAAATTTAATTTGCCGTTAGGTCATAACTTTTTCCACACACAACAATTTCTAAAAGAGTGTTTATCATTACATTTATAGAGACACATAAATCAAACTCAAATAGGATGTTTAACAAAGAAAAGTATTTTACATTCTTTGTGTTTAATCAGCATTTAGATTCAACAAGCACAACCAAAGTTATCATTAATATACAAAGATTTTAGAGCACCAGCTCATCCTTACAGATTATATTCATACAAATTAACTTTTCTGTTTGTGCATTTCCAGTGTTGATTCAGTTTGAGAAACCTTTGTTTGTGTGTGTGAGATGAGTAAAGAACGACACACAGTGTCATTATATACAATTAGAAATATACATTTATTATGACAATGAAAATTATGAGAATAATTTTGTATTAAATGATACACTGAATTATTTCAAAGAATTATTTCTTATTTAACTTGTTTAAAAGGAGAAGAGAATACTTGCCATCTTTATGAGTTTTTCTGTGTTTCCTGCAGATCCAGAAGATCCAAAATCCAGCAACAATCATCAGAGATCCAGCAGAGATCAACACTATCAGAGACACTGAGACTGGAGGAGGAGGAGGAGGAGGAGGAGAAGACGGTCCGACTGGTGCTGTAATGATAAAGAAAGAAGTGAACGCATCAGTGTGATCTCCAACAGAAGACAGAGATCAGGTCAGTAAACACACACATATATCATCAGTGCTGTGGTACCTGCACATGTGTGACAGAGTGTGTTGATGTCCAGATGTGTGGTCTGGTTGCTGATGGGATTGTTCAGCACACAGCTGTAGGTGTTTTTATCCTGATATTCCACCTCCAGAGGTAGAGAGAGACTGATGCTGAGATCACACACACTGATGCTGGACAATACACTGATTCCTGCGTACCAGGAGAGAGTCGCATCACACACATTCAACACTGATGAACACACCAATGAACAATTTGATGATGATGAAGAACAATGTGAAGAGTTTCTGCTGATGACAGGAACAGGCAGACGAGCTAAAAAACGAGAGAATAAGAAGAATAGAAACACAACAATCAGATTATTTTCAAAGTTGTGAATTGGAGTGAATCCATCTAATACATTTTGTGTTGAGTGTGTGTTTAGTGTGTTGCTGGTCACTGAATGTGTCTGTCATCTATAAGATGATGTAACATCTTAATATGTAAGTAGAATATGTGAACGGATTAATGACATTTCTACTCACCATAGACAGAAACACTGAATGATTTTGATGATTTTTTTGCTCCACTTATCTCTAGTTGATAAACTCCAGCATGTTCAGTTCTGATGTTTGTGATGGTCAGAGATCCAGTTTGATCGTCCAGCTTCAGTCTGTCTCTGAATCTCTCAGTAATATTATATATAGAGAAAGTTAGCTTGTTTTTTTTTATTTTAGCTATGAAAGACTTTTCAGCCCCATATTTCCACCGTATATGATCATCTTCATGTATTTCAGTATCATCAGTGTTTAGAGTGACAGAATCTCCCTCCATCACTGACACTGAATCTCCAAACACACCTGATGAACAAACAGATTTACACAGATTAAAGTTTCTGATGGTTTATAAAGCCTGAAATCAGCAGAAGTTTACATGTAAAGTTGAGAATATCCAAAACAAGCAGAAACACAAAACAAAATATATCAGCCTTATTGGTGCAGCACATCCATTTAATTTTTTTTAAAGTGTAGTGAACAATCAGTGTTTAAAGTTTCAAAATGTATTTACAGTAAATGCATGATAATTATTGCAGATTATGAGTACAGTTTTAATTTTGCTGGTTATTTTATTATGTATTTAAATAAATGAGAGATTTAGATCACTGGATAGTCGGCACTGTAAGTTTGCTGCACATTTTGACCAGTGAATTTCCCTGACATTTGTAGATTTGTAGATTAATAGCCACAGAAATATTTTTAAAAGGACAAAAAATGGCCCGATATTTGAAAGCTCAATGGAAAGTTCACACTTTCTGAACATTTACATTCACTGTAGAGATTTCCATTATATTCATCACCATTTCCAGACCTGAAAATGTCACAGTAAACCTAATCCTAATCCCCTAGAGACTGCAAAAAAAAAGAAGCCGTAAAAATGCTTTTATAACTTACCAGTCAGACTCCAACAGCAAAAAAAGAGCAAAACTAACACGTGAAACATTTTCTTCAGTGGTTCAGTATGTGATCTAACAGCAGAACTGTTCAAGTGTTGTGTGAATCCTCCTATGCAGCGTTTCGCCCTCCTAGTTCACACACTGCATTTGCATATGATATAAGGTTATAGTTCTTCAGGCCCTTAAGATTTTAACTGTTCTTGAAATGTAAAAAATATAATTTATTCTTATCAAAAGGTTAAGAGTTAATATTAGAAGTAACACCGCCTCAGTGAAAGCTTTTCTTCTTATAGTGTAATTACCTGACTGTTTCAAATGGCTATAAGAATATTGTGTGAATTGTAGATGACCTACATTTCATGGTGAAATGGAGCATGACTCAAGTGATTTTAAAATTAATAATGAATAAAATAAATAAATAAATAAAAATTTCTGAAAGGAAAAACCAGAGTACAAAGTTAAAAGCGTGTATGATCTCACAGTACTGGCTTTACTGGGGTTTATCTTCTGAGTCAAACTGAAACCTGCAGCCGTTATTTTTCTAAATGTGGTTTGATCCGTTGGGTGGACAAACATGTGTCGGTGACACTGGGCATTCAGTGCATGTTTAGTGTTTAGTTTATAGGTGAAGAGTTTCTTCCTGTGCTTCTACTATAAACAGCTTTTTTGGCACTTTAATCTACTGGGGAAAAAACATGAGAAACTGAGGAAGAAAAACAATAGCATATTTATTAGTCACACTTTAGTTTAGGGTCCAATTTTTCACTAACTGCATACCATCGTCATTAACACATGAAATATGCTCATATTATTATAAACATCAGAGCAGTGACTGTGAGAGCAGCAGTAACTATAGCGCACCCTATCGTGTGTAAGTAAGATATTCTTAGAGAGATGTGATTTTCTGCTTTAGACACTGGAGAGCGATGATGTGCTGAATTTGCCATTTTTCTCTTTACACAAGAGTACAGAGACAGTGAAGAGTGGGATCAATATTTAATGAAGTTAGTACATTTCCATGCAGGTTAAGCTAAAAATAGAATATAATTTGAGTTTCTGAATGCTCTATATTTTGACTAGACCAGACCACTAAATTAAACTAGAGCAAAGCAACTACATTTTAGATGTATACAACTTATGAAAGTGCATGCAAAAACAACAACAAAAAAAAAAGAAAAAAAAAGAGATGAAATCAAACAAAAATAAAAGATCCTGGCAGAGAATAATTATGACAAGTATCCCGATTAAAACAAAATTAAAAAAAATAAAATAATAATAATCATTTTAAAAGAGCGATAGTGGCATCTGGTGGTCAGAGTTGTTTTCTCCACCATGTCTAACAAATCACCACAGAGCAGAAAAAGCATGTGACCAAATAAAGCTTTTCTTTATATATATAAATAATGCCTCCGTCCTCGATAATCGCCAATTTTTTATAAACCAGCTGTTCCAAAGCTTCAAACCTCATCAATCACGTGGTTTTGTCATTTGGATACAAGCATCGGTACGGTGTGTGATACAATAGTGCTTTGAAAACTGTGTCGGAGACGAATGACAAGAGTCTTAAGGCACAACTTTTTCATCAAGTCTTTCTGACCAGGACAAACATGGAAGTCTACCATAAGGCTCAATTTATACTTCTGCGTCAAGGCTGTACCCTTCCCCGAACCTCCACAAAAAAAAAAGATGATAGTTGCCCTGCACATGTGAGTTGTTCAGGACTTTTAGGAAAACACGACACTGTTTTATCTGAGTGTTAATACAGTATTGTTTTTTTTGTTTTTTTTTTTTTTGCTCAGGTGCATTTGGTGTTGGATCAGATGAAGTGTCAGTGATGGATGGAGATTCAGTCACTTTATATACTGGTGTTCAAACAAACCTACAAGAAAAGATTAAATGGTTTTTTAAAGATGAGGAGGATACAGGAGGAGCTGGAGCTTGTTTTCTGGGTGACTGACTATTTAACTGCCAGACCACAGTGTGTGTTTCCAAAAATGTGTTTCGGAGTTCTCTTTCATAGGTTCACTCAACGCTGCGGATAGCGCAGTGGGATATTCTCTGAATGTGCCGATTGTCTGAAGCCCTGTAGAATCACGCCAATTCATTGGCTGATGGCGCTCGCGCAGTCTGGCTCCGCCCCGACGCTCTTACGTTGCATCATTACATATTCGCGCGCGCGCCATCTGTCCTCAGATTTCTCTGCCTTCAGAACGAAGCGGTCACGTTGCCCTTCGCTCTTGATTTTTCTAAGCTCATACGATTTCTGGATTATTCTCGGCGCTTCTGCGACTGTTCAAGCGGAACTCTGTTTCTCCTTACGGTGAAGTTGCCATGGAATACCGACGCTGTTCTCCGCCATGTGCTCGTTACATCGCTAACGACGACCCGCACAGTAAGTGTGTTAAATGTTTGGGTTTTTCACATGCGCGCGAGGCAGTCATAGGATCGTCTAAATGCAAATTCTGTGAAAATTTGTTGCTCAAAACCCTCAAATCGCGGCTCGCGGTTTTTGAGAGGGAATCATTCGTCCCCCCCTGTCGCGCTCCCGAGGCCTCTCGAGGATCCGCGACTTGGGGTTCGGATGTAGAGCTTGAGGATGTGGAGTTCGAGCAGACGAGCCCCGCTCTTTCTCTCCCTCCCTCCCCTCGGCACGCGCGAGGCATGCCAGTCGAATTTTCTTATGATTATTTGCGCCCCAGCCCGGGAGCACGCGACGCGGTTTCTTTCGGGCTGGAGGATGTACTTTTTACCGAGGCTTCCGACTCCGAGGATTTCGGGCCTACTCTCGCCGACGAGGTTATCCCGCCTAGCGGCCAGGAAGCGCGGCCTACTGCGGCCTACGCGGAGCTCGTTGATGTACTTTCGCGCGCTACGGAGAAGCTCGCTATTGATTGGCCCGACGAGCCCCGCGAATCTCAGTCGTCGAAACTCGACGAGAGACTTCTCAGTGGCCCTAATTCTAGGCCTCAACGGAGAAAGCTGCCATTTTTCAGTGATCTGCATCACGAGATTTCCAGATCCTGGAAGCAGCCTTTCTCTGCGCGCCTCACTAATGCGGCAGCTGCTGATTTCACCAACCTAGTAGGTTCTGTGGAACAGGGCTATTCCGCCGTTCCGGCGATTGAGGGAGACTTTAGCCGACCATCTTGCTCCGTCCTCGGCGCCGTCCTGGAAATCGCGCCCCCTCCTCCCCTCTAAAGCATGTAGGACTACCTCCTCTCTAATTGGGAAATCCTACATGGCGGCTGGGCAGGCAGGCATGTCCCTGCACACTATGGCCATTCTTCAGGCCTACCAAGCAGACGTCCTGAAGGAAATGGACGAGGGCGATGGCATGACCCCTGAAGCAGTCAAGGAGCTTCGTAAGGCTACGGATTTAGCCTTAAGAGCCACCAAACATACAGCACGTGCTTTAGGTCGCTCTATGGCTGGTTCCGTTGCGGTGGAGCGCCACTTGTGGCTTAATCTCACGGAGATCCGTGACAAGGAGAAGGTTTTCCTCCTGGACGCCCCCATTTCTCAAACAGGTTTGTTTGGTGAGGCGGTTAACACAGTGGTTGAGAAATTCCGCTCCTCCAAATCCCAATCGGCAGCGTTCAGACAGTTCATGCCCAGGAGGGCTAGGGAACCTTCTGCTCCCTCCCCTGTTCGACCCAGAGAACGTCCCTCTTTTAGACCGGAGTTCTCTTCCAGGAGGAGCGAACCGGTGCATCCCCCACCTACCACGGTTTGGGGAGCCCGCGGTCGCCCATTTCCCCGTCAACGGCCTCACAAGCGCCTCCAGATGAAGCGGTCCGACAAACCGACCGCTCCGGCGGCCCAGAGCCGTTCCTGACCCTCCGGTCGGAAAAAAGAGAGCTCCTCTGCTTCCTCAAGGTTGGGACAGACCGCGCAAGCGTTTCTGCCCACCTCCCAGCTCTCCTTTCCTTGCCCTGTCACCTTCGCCACTCAGAGTGTCTCGAAGTGCAGGCCATTTTTCACCATCTCGACTCAGCCCGGCGCGGGAGGAAGGAGACGCTTTTTGCTTTCTCCCCTCACCCCCGACACTCTCTATAACTGCCGGTCGCATCCTCGGAGGCACTTTTCGCTTTCCTCCGGAACAGGCGGACCTGGTCACCATGACCCCAGCATCGATGCCTCCCATCACGTGCCAGGACGCCAAGGGCTCTCCTGCACGGTCAGCTTCTCTACCCCACGAACGTCAACACGGCACCCTCACTCAGGTATGTCGTCTGCATTACAACATCCCTCTTCCTCTCTCACATTTCTTTCAAGAGTGGGAGCGCTTACCAGGGGTATCGTCTTGGGTTCTTCGCACAGTTCGGTTCGGCTACACTCTTCAGTTTTGCCGCAATCCCCCTTGTTTCAACGGGGTCTTTCCTACCGTAGTAGACAGCGCCACTCAGGCTTCTGTACTTCAGCAGGAAATTTCATCCCTCCTTCTCAAAGGAGCGATAGAAGAGGTTCCTTCAGGGGAAACCGAACGGGGCTTTTACAGCCGCTATTTCCTGGTCCCGAAGAAGGGCGGCGGTTTGCGTCCCATACTGGACCTCCGCCGACTGAACTTCGCCCTTTACAAAGGGAAATTCAAGATGTTGACGCTGAAAGCTATCATATCTCAGATTCGGCCAGGGGATTGGTTCGTGACAGTAGACCTAAAGGATGCTTATTTTCACATCCAGGTTGTACGGCGACACAGGCAGTTCCTCAGGTTCGCCTTTGGAGAAAGAGCGTTCCAGTACAGGGTCCTTCCATTCGGCCTCGCTCTGGCCCCGAGGACATTCACGAAGTGTATGGATGCAGCTCTGGCCCCATTGCGGCTCCAGGGCATCCGTATTCTAAATTACCTGGACGATTGGCTCATTTTAGCCCAATCCAGGGAGTTAGTGACCCACCACAGAGACATCGTCCTGAGTCATATCCAGTCTCTCGGTTTGAGGTTGAACTCGGAGAAGAGTGTTCTTGCTCCGGCTCAGAGCACCGTTTTCTTGGGAGTGAACATGGATTCCGTTCTCATGCAGGCCCGATTGGCTCCTGCACGGATTTCCAGTCTGACGACATGCGTGGCCCGTTTTTCGCTAGGCCATCATGTGTCTGTGGGCACTTGCCGCAGGATGCTGGGCCTTATGGCCGCGGCCTCCTCCGTGCTACCGCTGGGCCTGCTCCACATGAGACCTTTCATGTGGTGGATGAAGCTCTCAGGGGTTCGGCCCTCCGGGCCAACCCTTCGTCTACTGAAGGTATCGCGCAGTTGCTTTCGAGCCCTGTCAGTTTGGCGGGACCCTCTTTTTCTTTGGAAAGGGGTCAGCATGGGTGCGGTATTTCGTCGCCAGATGATTACGACGGATGCCTCTCTCACCGGCTGGGGAGCATTTTTCGAGGGCAGACCAGCATGTGGCCAGACTCTCTCCTGGCACATCAACTGCCTGGAGTTAAGAGCCGTTTTTCTGGCTCTGCATCATTTTCTCCCTCTTCTGGAGGGACACCATGTAATTGTCAGGACAGACAACATGGCAGTGGTGTCTCATGTAAACCGACAGGGGGGTTCTCGGTCACGCACCCTGAACAGGCATGCGCGTCACCTTCTCCTGTGGTCTCAGAGCAGATTCCTTTCTCTGAGAGCAGTTCATGTCCCAGGGATTCTGAACCTCGCAGCAGACTTTCTGTCGAGGCAGAAACTCAGGTCGGGAGAATGGATGTTGAACCGCCAGGCAGTGGCCCTGATCTGGGAGGTTTTCGGAGAAGCGGAAGTGGACCTCTTTGCATCTCAAGAGTCGTCCCAATGCCCGCTTTGGTTCTCCCTGAGTCCCCCGGCTCCATTAGGGATAGATGCGTTCGCTCACCCTTGGCCAACGCGGAAACTCTATGCCTTTCCGCCCATCAAACTGATCCAGGCGGTCTTGGCCAGAGTGAGAGAGAGCGGAGTCCGCCTCCTCCTGGTAGCTCCGTTCTGGCCGTCCCAGCCATGGTTTTCGGAGCTAATTCCTCTGCTGGAATCTTCTCCCTGGAAGATCCCGGTCAGGGAGGACCTGCTGTCCCAACTGCAGGGCAGGATATGGCATCCTCGCCCGGACATGTGGAAGCTGTATGTTTGGCCGATCAGAGGCTGTTAGCATTAAGTTCTGATCTCCCATCTGACGTTCAGGAGACCATTGCGAGTGCTAGAGCCCCTTCTACAAGGAGGCTATATTCTTCCAAATGGAGGGTGTTTGAGACATGGTGCTTAGCACATGATAGGAGTCCAGTTAACTGCCCTGTTGGTTCAGTATTGGAATTCCTGCAGGAGAAGTTTGCTTCTGGAGCAGCTGCTACCACTCTCAGAGTTTATGTCGCAGCTATTGCAGCGCATAGGGAATCGGACGAGATTCCCCTGGGGAAACTAAGGTTAGTTTCGGCCTTCATGCGTGGGGTTAAGCGCCTGAAACCGGCTCGCTCCCCTAGAGTTCCCTCATGGGACCTTTCTGTTGTCCTAGAGGGTTTGACGAAGGCTCCCTTTGAGCCCTTAGAGTCAGCTCCGGAGCGGATTCTAACTCTCAAGGTTTCTCTTTTGTTGGCTTTGTCATCATTAAAGCGTGTAGGAGACTTACAAGCTCTTTCTGTTAGCGAGTCTTGCTTGGACTTTGCTCCTGGCTTGGTCAAGGTTTCCTTGAGGCCGAGACCAGGGTATGTTCCCAAAGTTCTTTCCACAACTTTCCGCTCGCAGGTGGTTAACCTTAACGCTTTCCACCCTCCTCCATTTTCTTCTGAGGAAGATAGGAAGCTTAACTTGCTCTGCCCAGTTCGTTCTCTTAAGATATATGTAGACCGCTCAGGCGGTTGGAGGAAATCTAACCAGCTTCTGGTTTGCTTCGGTGCTGGCCGCCGTGGGCTTGCTGTATCAAAGCAGAGGATTTCTCACTGGGTTACAGAAGCTATCTCGTTGGCTTACGAGGTGCGTGGCCTTCCTTCACCTCTTAGCATTAGAGCACATTCCACCAGAAGTGTGGCATCTTCTCAAGCTCTTTTTAGAGGAGCACTTTTGGAGGACATTTGTGTTGCGGCAGGCTGGTCCTCTCCGCACACTTTTGTAAGGTTCTATAATTTGGATCTTGACATGACCCCGGGTTCCCAGGTTCTTTCTGTTTGAACTCCTCTTGGTCGTTGTCTATTTTTGTACCAGTCATGGAAAGCGCTCTAGCTTGGCGAGTTTGGTAGTCCGTTCCCACTGAACCTATGAAAGAGAACATAGGTTACGCAAGTAACCAGAGACGACTGTTCTGTGAGGCACAGGTGTCCCATAGGGAACCGTTCTATCACCTTTCCTGTCTTTACACATCTGACTTCCAGTGTAACTCTGACACCTGTTTTCTTCATAAATACTCAGTCAGCTGTCGTGGGCTGCATTAGAGAAGGTTGTGAGGAGGAATACAAGAGCACAATCACTTTGTGGGCTAGTGTAACAATAACCAACTTAACATCTTAAAAACTAAAGAAATGGTCATTGACTTTAGAAGGACGAGGCCCAAACCAGATCCAGTCTCCATTCAGGGAACAGATGTAAATCTTGTCTCCAACTATAAGTACGTAGGTGTACAGCTGGATATCACACTGGACTGGTCCAGCCACATGGAGGCAGTGTATAAAAAAGGTCAAAGCATGCTGTATTTTTTAAGAAGGCTGCAATCTTTCAACATCTGCCAACCTCTGTGGTGCACCTTCTATAAGACTGATGTGGCTAGTGCTTTCTTCTTTGGTGTGGTGTGATGTGCTGGGGGGAGGACTCAGGGCGCACACACATCTGACAGGGAAATTTTAATAAACTGATTATGAATGCAAGCACCATCAATGGCATCCCACAAGATGTACCTGGTGTGTCGGTTAGAACACGACAGAGAGGGATAGTGAGGCTTCCTTTGCGGCCTCCAGAGGGAATGGTTCTCCTTAGCTTAGTTTGTAACTGGGATGAGTGCAGATCAGCATGTGAGGATTAATGAGAATGATACGACACGTTAACAGGTGAAGCACATTAGCAGAGAAACCTGAGGTACAGTCAATGAGTCCTGTCTTAATCGGAGAGTGGTTCATAGTGGGTTTGTTTCAAATATTTTGATGCTTGCATCATTTTTTTGATCTCCTCAATCTGCTTTTCTACATTTCCTGCAGGTGCAGAAGATCCTGACAGCAGTTACAATTAACAGAAAACCAGCAGCAGCAGCTGCAGAGATCAACACTACCAGACACTGGAGAGTGTGAAGAAGACTGTGTGTCCGGCGCTGTAATGATGAAGAAAGAATTGAACACATCAGTCTGATCTACAACAGAAGAGAGAGATCAGGTCAGTAAATACACACATATATCATCAGAGCTGTGGTACCTGCACATGTGTGACAGAGTGTGTTGATGTCCAGATGTGTGGTCTGGTTGCTGATGGGATTGTTCAGCACACAGCTGTAGGTGTTTTTATCCTGATATTCCACCTCCAGAGGTAGAGAGAGACTGATGCTGAGATCACACACACTGATAGAAATATACAGAAATTTAATAAAGTTGTCAAATAGTCTGCTCTGCATAAATTATAAATTAAGTCCTTCACCATAAATAACTACCAGCATTATGCCACAAATGCTGCTGATTGAGCTTAAGTTGTACTGAATATTCAAGAATATTTGAATGACGGGACAAATAATCTCTACTCACCATAGACAGAAACACTGAATGTTTTTGATGTCAGTTTCGCTCCACTTATCTCTAGTTGATAAACTCCAGTATGTTCAGTTGTGGTGTTTGTGATGGTCAGAGATCCAGTTTGATCGTCCAGCTTCAGTCTGTCTCTGAATCTCCCATCAGGAACATCATCATATGTGGAGACGATTTGTTTCTTTTTCTTTATTTAAAAAATTATTGTTATAAATTTTTTTTTTTTTTAAATCCATTATTTAACAGAACTTTTTTCAAAAGTATGGTAAAAAGTAGCAACTCAAAAGTTAATACTTTCACCCATCTCATTGTTCCTCTTGCAGCTCGTCTTCTGCAACTGCAACGTCTGGCTGAATCAACCTGTGGTTTTCTTCACATGAGGTTTGACCTGAATGAACATCTTTTGTAGGTGAAGTGTCTTCCTGTCTTTTTATGAACCTCAAAACAGCTTTACAGTACAATAAAATATTGTATGCATTAAAAAAAGGTATAATCTGAATCAAAAACCACAAATATGATACCTGATACCTGTAACCAGTTTGACAGAGAGAGATAATGTTGGTCTTCTGTGTTGTCTTTTAAAGAAACATTGCATTAAAGTCAACATGAAATAAAAATTTACAAGAACTGCTTACCAGGTGTATAAATTATGAATGAAAATGTGATCACTGCTAGGTGCTTAATGACAAAATGTAATACGAATAGTTTAAGTGGCTGCATGCATGTGTACTGTAAATAAGGTCATTTGGATATTAATGTCACAATTTTCTTATGAATCCTCTAGGTTATGTTGGAAGAGGAAAACAAGGAGAGATGCAAGGTTTTTACTCGGACAACACCCATCCAGGTTTTGCAGTGATTGGTGCCAGATGCTGGAGGGATAATTCATCCAATCTATCAGTTCCAGTGTAAAAGCCTAGTTAATCATCCACAGTTTGTGAAAAGTTCAGGATTGTTGTCAATCATTCTGATTTAAGAACAACAAATAACAACTGTTTCAGCTGCTTTATTAAACAAAGACAATAATGTGTTTTCCTGAAGTACTGCAAATGTAAAACTGAACTTAAATGATAGCAAAATATGATTTTAGATAAAGGTCATTGATGAGACAATGTTTTTTTTCTTTTAGACAGGCCTTTCATTATTTAAGTTTAATGAATGTTTATGTATATTTAATAAATATACAACATAACATACAATATGATTACATAGGCATTTCTTTCTGTATGTATATTTAATTATTGAACAGACATGTACACTTATTCATAAATTATATTTATATGTAGGCCTACATATTCAAAATGTCAAGTTTAGCTTCTTTTTTTATATATATATATAATTATGTTTATGATCTTCGTTACATGATTTATATTTGATACCTTTTTAATACAAATATAAAACAATCACTATTAGAAATCATTTATTTAAATAAGTACCCTAAATATACAATCCCTAAAATTGATAAAATGATTTATTTGCCTGGCTTAAAGCGTCATCCGCTTACGACTTCCGGATATTTTTGTAGGCCTAACTTCCATTTTTTCTGCGACTTCCTCTTTTTCCATGGGGAGGGGTTTACTTTCACTTTGCATTTGACCAGTAAATCCGAAGTAGCTTCAATACTAATGAATCAGAATCTGAATTCGTTAACTGAGGAGAAAAATTGTGAAAATGAAGCTTATACGCGTGCTCAGAGTTATTTTACTTTTACTCTACCACAGTAAGACCCGTTCTTTGTTGACGTCATCTTTAGGCCGCATCTGTGGCACTATTGATTGCTAGATCACTAGTTCCTATTGTTAGGTTTAGGTCTTTTGTTGATCAAATTGTAAGGCTGAAAAGAGAGCCTGAAAGGTGGTCGCACACCGGACGACAAGCGTTGCGTCTATAGGACAACTCGAGGTATCGCAAACCGGACGCACACTTTCTCAATTTATGGCCAGCAATATTGTTTTGTTTAAGGACATTGTGGAATTAAGATAATGTCTGTACTATTATGTACTGTACAATTATACAGTCGCTACTGAGTCTGCAGTCTGAATTCACTTTACCTCAGAATGTCCGTTACCTGAATTAATTGAGATCACCTGAAAATCCGATAACATCTGCAATTTTCATTCAAGCAGCTGATTTCTGTAAATTAATGTAAAACTAAATATTACAGCACAGGGTGAAGTCATAGTCCTATAGTAACGACGATTTGAGACAAATAAATGTAATTAATGTTGTTTAAAAGGTGTGCGACCCCCTTGACGCAGTTGATATGACACCAGATCAGTTGCGTAATGTAATAAACCTCAGTAAAAGTTCATATTGTGCATGTAGCTTGGATATGTGAGTCGCTTTTCTGCCAAATTATGTAAATGTTGCCCTGCACATGTGAGTTGTTCAGGACTTTTAGGAAAACACGACACTGTTTTATCTGAGTGTTAATACAGTATTGTTTTTTTGTTTTGTTTTTTTGCTCAGGTGCATTTGGTGTTGGATCAGATGAAGTGTCAGTGATGGATGGAGATTCAGTCACTTTATATACTGGTGTTCAAACAAACCTACAAGAAAAGATTAAATGGTATTTTAATGCCACTCTCATTGCACAAATCACTGGAGATCTCAGTAAGACCTGTACAGATGTTCAGTGTAATGAAGCTGCTGAGAGATTCAGAGACAGACTGAAGCTGGATCATCAGACTGGATCTCTGACCATCACAAACACCAGAAACACAGACTCTGGAGTTTATGAACTAAAGATCTTCAACCCCGACACTGAAAAGATCTTCAGTGTTACTGTCCAAGGTGAGTCATTTAATAAAGTTTAAATCAACCCAATAAGTGTTGGATTGTGGACAGTTTAAAAAGTAAGTTTTGAATCAGTGACACTTTGGCTAATGTTATTAACATGCAAAATGCATAATATCAGCCAGTTTTCTTGTGAATGCTGCTTTTAGTTTAGCTCAAAGTGCTGATCTTTTTTGAGCTGCAGTTGCTAAAAACAAAAGTCGCATTTATCAGTTAAAACAATATCATACACCTGATGACGAAAGTATAAAGGTGTAATGATCAGTCAACGATACTGGATGCAGTTTAATTCACCTTTTTCTAATAATGTCTGTTTCTCTGTAGATGTTCCAGGTTCAGGTCTGTCTTCAGGTGTTGTAGCAGGAATAGTTGTTGCTGTTGTTCTGCTGGTGTTTGCAGGTGTATCTGCTGCTGTGGTTTACTACCGTCACCGCATGAGCCATGCACCAGTCCCACAGAGTGTAAGTATTACAGATATGAGATTTACTGTGCACAACAGCTTTTTAAAGAACAGGAGTATGAATACACATCACAAACATAGCGATACACAAATACATAAACTGCTGTTAAAAAGTTTGGGATTGGTCATTTTTTTATGTTTTTGAATGAAGTCTCTTATAGTCACCAAGGCAGCATTTAAAAATACAACAACAAACAGTAAAGTTGTTAACTATTATGACAATTTAAAATAACTGTTTGAATAAATTTTAAAATGTAATTTATTCCTGTGATTTTTATTTTATTTTATTGAACATTTATAACAACAAATACATACAGTTACAACTCAAAACAGAATTAAACAACAACAAATTTATAAACAGTAGACAAAAGGCCAGTACAATAAATAGACAATAACGCATTAAGCCGGGGGTAACATATCATTTTAAATAAATTAAATTCAAGAGAGAAAGAAATGCTTGAGTCCCTTTTTTTGTTTTCATTTTAAAAAAAGCATAAATATTATATTTTGTTCACAACATAATGGACTTTAAAGCTTTGACATTGCTAGAAGAAAAGTAACACAAATAACATTTCAGTTCTTTGCGAAAAATAATAAAAAGAGGTTTGACAGAAACAAATTTACACTTGTGTACAAAAAACCTGTCTAGAAAAACAAATAGATTTATAAGAAAATTCTTGTCTTTTAGAATCTTGTCAGAGTTAAAAATCCAAATAAGACATCCGTAACCAAAAAAAGAAAAATTGACTAATAAAGAAGCATGTACAAAATGACAAATTTCTTCCAAAAAGTAGCTACATGAACACAATCCCAAAAAAGTTGAGGGACAGACTCGCGCATCTCAGGAAACATTTTTTTGATATAAAGATTGACTGGGTAAAATCGATGTAACAACTTGAATGATACCTCTTTAACCTTATTAGTGATTCAATATTTGTTTGATAGAGACCACGCTTTCTTCCAAGGAATACCATTAAAACAATTACTCCAATTAAGATATTACAGAATGGACAGTAATAAAATTTTATAAAATACCTGTGGGGACTAAAATTATGTTTGTAAATCAAGTGCAAGGCCAAAAGCACCTGCTTATAGAAAACGTTGACAATTTGATGGGAAATTAGAGATATTATAATTCAACAGAAAGGGTAGACCACCAACTTTATAATATAATTGGGAATAGCATTCCATATGGAATCAGAATCATTCAAGAACTAAATCAATATCAACCTCAACACAAATTGTCTTGTCCACATGCAAAGAAAGAGCAGGGTCTAGAAACACCCTCCACTTTGGCTTCTATCTTTAGTAATTACTGGATTAAAGTTTAATTTTCCTCTTGCATTGATATCTTTTCAAATTGTAACAGCCAAATAATTCACTTGAGACTTAAAGGCACACTTTGCAAGATTTGTACCTTAATAAAACTGCGTTGAAATCATTTCGATGTTAAACAAACTCGTAGTAGGGCGAATCATCCCGATTACATCCCGAGCAGAGTGGGTGCGCCGCAGGCAAAACCAGCAATGCAGGTTTGAGAGGAGGCGCCCCAACAAATCTCGCGAGAAACACGACTTGCTTCACGACATGACGTCACATCAACAACAAATGAAGCAGCCTCTATGGGAGACATTAGCACGAAGAAAGCGCGGTCGGAAGAGTGCAGAGACGGCTCTGCGTAAGTGGTATTTACGACAGAAATGGTAAATACAAGTACTCACTGCATAGTGTGCCTTTAACAGGAATATTGTGCAGGAATGGAGCAGAACGAGACTTTAAGGGAAGGAGTTTACTTTTATCTAAATTCAAAGAAAGACCAGAAGCTTTTGAGAACACTTTAATAAGATCAAGAGCAATAGGGATCTGCAAGTAGTTTTTTTAAAAAGAGTGTGGCATCATCAGCTAATAGGCTTTATGCCCAGCTCCACTACTTCCTGAACTTCAGCCAGCTCCTTTGTTTCCTGTCTGCCATTATTGGACAAACTAATTAATCCAGGTGTGTCTGATTATTGTTACTGAGGTCAGGCACACCTGGATTAATCAGTTTGTCCAATGATGGCAGACAGGAAACAAAGGAGCTGGCTGAAGTTCAGGAAGTAGTGGAGCTGGGCATAAAGCCTATTGGGTTAAAATAATGTGTTTATCTGCTATATAATTGTAATTCAACAGGGAAAGTATTAAAGAGTTGAGCGTCCATCAAGAACAAATATGGCGAGACCGGGTAACCCTGGCGAACCACTCTAAACACAATAACTTGGAGAAGTGCTGATTTCAGATTAATTGAGCAGTTACCATTTTTGTATAACGTTCAGACAGTTTTGCAAAATAAATCACCAAAACCAAATTTATTCAGGGATTGCAAAATAAATTCATGGTCAAGGGAATCAAAGGCTTTATATATAAAAAAAAGAATAAAACTTTAATCTCTAATCAGGTCATCATAGTCCAACAAATCTAAAACAAGGTGTATATTGTTAGCAGTGAGCCTCTTTGAGATGAAAACTGACTGAGTTTTGTCTATTATTGTACCCAGAACACGTTTAAAGCCGAACTCGGCAACTCTAGCGAACTCTAGTCACTTCTTCGCTGATTTTCCCTTTTGTTGTTGCATGTTTTCCCCACGAGCTCCCCCTACAGCTGTGGTGGGGCGTATATTTCACAACACAGTCGTAAAAAACTCACTTGCGGCGGCCTCCTCCCCCTCTCTACCGCTGCTCATGTGCGTTTGTTTTGATCGGAGCAAGCCAACTGTATCGTGTGGAGCTATGTCTACCGAGGTGGGTAATCTGGTAATACATCATACATGCGTGTGTGTTTATGTCGAATTGCCGTAAAGCAATTTGTGTTTCGCGCTCGTTCTCGTTCTCGCTTTCGCTTCTCACGAGACTTCCAATTTCTATCTTGCCGGGACGGTAGTGAACAAGTTGCAAGGTTGGTTTTCCGCCTGGGAACGCTGGGGGGAGCGGGGAAAGTCACCAATATCACCAGAACAGGTTGTTTAACCATCCAAATGATTTCTAGACAGTTTTATTAAGTTAAAAAAGCTACCAAGTTCTCCTTTAAGTCTTTTAACCAGTAACAAAGCTAATATCTTATATTCGTAGTTTAAAGTAGCACTATGTAGGTTTTGCTCTCGGGGTCCCCCTACAGTTGGGAAACAGTATTGTCTATCGTAAAATTTGTCATGGTTACACCAGGGGATACACGTGCATTTGTTGACAAGCCGATACCCCTGAACTCTGCAGAAGGAGTTCTCACGTCTTGGGCAGACTGCCTGCGTTGCGTGTGAAATGTCTTCATCCTAGGTATAGTGGCATATGTGATGCGATCTGGGAAAACCCGTCGGATGTCGCGCTGGCCCGTTTTCAGTAAATTCCAAAATAGTTTGAATGTCAGTTTTTTTGTCATAAAATTTTCTTCATTAAATTATTATTCTATAACATGTTTTCTCTTATCTCTGAAAATATCTTGGCAAAATCCCCTTGTTTAGTGCAGAAAAACAGCGATTTATAGTGTCAAGCTGAAAATACTCTCTTTCTCTAATGCATTCTATGCGACCATTCTCTAACGCCTGGCAGAGGTGAAAAAAAAAAAAAACAATCGCCGTATATCCCATACACCTGTCCGTC
Source organism: Leucaspius delineatus (assembly GCA_023718395.1). NCBI lineage: Eukaryota > Metazoa > Chordata > Actinopteri > Cypriniformes > Leuciscidae > Leucaspius > Leucaspius delineatus. Next base: position 33,368,730 of record CM043363.1, read on the forward strand.
TCTTAACACTACAAAGATAATTTACCTATTAAATAAACCACATAACATGTACAGTGAGTGTGTATTAGTGCGCATTTCGCGCCAATCCTGTTTAAACTATAACATCACGCAGTTTTATAACAATCGCGAGATGGAGGAGAACAAGAGAGTCTGAAATTAATACATTTCTGTCCAAATATCACTTATATCACAAAATATAGAACATTGAGACATTTCTGATAATGTGATTTGTTAAGATGAGAAAAGGTTACATTAAGATACATTTTGTAATATGAAAACTGAGAGCCCAATATAGGAGAGGAAACCACTAAAAGAATTTAGAGTACCGTTTCCATAGTAACACAATGTCCAATTCCAAAACGGTTTTCACAGTATGAATGTTTAGTTTGTAAGCTTTCAAATGATACCTAATTTATGATAATTACTAAAATGTATGATATGAAGAAAAAGGCAATAAAAAAAAAGCGTGCCAAGCGTCCCGACTGTGACAGTTAATTAAACCTGTTTTTCTCAAAATTCCGTTACAGAAAATCATAGCGATCGGCCAACTTCAGATAAACATAACTTTTGCTACCAACAAGCTAAAAAAATAAAAATAAAACAGATTTGGAAAGCTACTTCCATATGATATCAAAACCTGTAATAGGTAAAATTTCACCATGTGGTGGGTTTTCCCAGATCGCATCACATATATTTCAGCATGTCATATGAATATAATTTCATGGGTTTTATTTTTTTTCAAACGCCAAAAGATCGCGTAGCTCACGTTTACAAGCAAGCGTCATTATAGTAGCCTATTGGCTACTGTTTTACAGAATGGATATGCAAATTAAATTCAATGTTTGTGTGGTAGGTAATAGCCATATATCGTCAATATTATAATATCAAGCTACCATAGATGAATCTGCAAAGTTGAAAAATCAATTTGCATTAAAGTCTGAGGCAAGACAATTTCAACTGAAAAATAAATAAACACATGATTATCAGCCTGCAGTCATTAGGCTTGTTGGCCTAAAAGATGATTTTGTTTTTCTAATCATGTATTATTTACTTGCAAGAATGTAGCTCCTACCAAACTTGTACACGCTGTTTAGACATAGGCTTTCTTCTGTCTCCCTGTTTTTTTTTTTTTTTTGTTTTGTTTTTTTTTTTTAAAAGGGGCTTCGTCATAAAACGCTACTCCAACAATAGGCTCTTTTAGCTCACGCCAGCGAGCTCACGCTGGACCAGTAATGATCCTCATCCGGCCTTTTATTTTGTCACTCTCACGTTTTCTCTTTCTTGTCTCCTCCAACAAAATTTTTGCAGCCTTCTGTTTCGTTGCTGCTTCGGCCATGACAACAACAACCTCCGAATTTGAGGAGGTGGGGGATGTGACATATGCCGTAAAGCAGTCTAATTTTGTAGTTCTTTTTGTGGTCGGGTTACTACCCAAACACAGAATTTCTGTAGTGCCAGTAAAAGCGATACAGACCCCGTCAGGCAATAGCCGCTTTCCGACCGGAGGAACCTTTTCACAGTTCCTAGAACTATTGGCTAAAGTACCCGGATGTCGGCGTGTTCGCACCGCAGGAACTAGGAACGATTTTAGTTCTAGGAACTCCATTTGTAGGAACTAATTTAGGTCCTACTTCAGAGTAGGGTCTAAACCAGCACTATAGGAACTACCCGTGACGTTAGTATACGCTGATTGACCGAACGCACGCGGAACACCAGCACCCGCCATTTTTAAAACAGCTAGAATGTAAACACACAGATTATAGCCTATATTTACTCCATAAACTAACTATACAAACATGGAAAACAGTGATGGATGGGTCTCTAAAACTTTATGCTGAAGAGAAAATCCAACGCAACTTTGAGGGGACCAAGGCAAACATGATTATTTATTTCTGCTCAGCTAGCAACACTGGACATCAACCACACGGCATAGGCTATAACCTTTTTTCATATATTGTCTACTTTCTATAACAGTTCTATCTAATATGATATTAAACAGAACTGTTAGACAGATCGCTAACTAATAAACACAGAGAATGCGAGCATTGTTTGCTCTGGCGTTCTCAGCGCCGCCAAAATAAAGGTCCGTTGCGCCGTCAAAATAAAAGTCACCGTGCTTGCGTCACTCCCTTACCCCTCCTACCAGTTCCTATGGCCACTTGGCCAGTGCGAACGCAAACAGCAAAACCGAGTTTGGGGGAAAGTATTTCTTAGAACTGTTTAGAAGTGGACAGTTCCTAGAACTAAGTTCCTAGAACTACTTGGTCGGAAAGCGGCTTATGGCAGATGTGTCATTCAACCTATTGTAAGTCATTGTACCATTACAAGGGTCTTGGAAATATATTATGAAGGTTGAAAAACTACATAGTGTTGCTTTAACAAACATATTGGACTGCAGTTATCAATCAAAATAATGTCCTTCATAGGTTTAGGTATTAAAGGTCCCATGACATGAAAATTTCAATTTATGAGGTTTTTTAACATTAATATGAGTTCACCTAGCCTGTATAGTCCTCCAGTGGCTAGACGTTTTGATGGGTGTAAACCAAGCCCTGGGTATTTTTGAGAAAATCAAAGCTCAGACAGGCGAATCTAGAATCTTCTCTTGTCGTCATAAGGGGAAAGGTTACCTCCCCTTTTTCTGCTCTGCCCACCCATGAGAAAATGAGCTGCGCGAGAGCGATATTGTTTTTTCCTCGAGAGACATCATGGCTTGCAAACGAGCAAAGCATGGCAGTTGCTCAGTGTTTGGATGTACAAATGAACACAAAAGTATTTTTTTAGTTCCTTCATCCGAGCCTCTGAAGAACCAGTGGGGTATGTGAATTTCTGATGTATAATTGTTCAAGTTCATACAGATAATCTTTCTCTCAAAGTCGTTCTATACTGTTTATGCATCAGTAAATCAAGTTCAACTTCTCATCGTTTCTCTTGGTAGGATGAAAATAACCTTATTTAAACTGTGATTAAAATATATACTGAAAGCGATCAAAGAACAATCCCTTTCCAATCACCCAAGCTGTCAATCATACTTATCTGGACACTTGCCAAAACTCGTTATGAAATCAATGACACTGTTACACTGCACAATGAAGCTCTTACTGTACTTACCTCATGTTTGCATTGGTGAAAGCATTAGTGAGAGTGCAGAAACTGCGTTGCAATGATAAGATCTTCATTCACGCGATCAACAGGCTGTCATCTGCTCACTGCAACCTTTTATGTGATGGGAATAGATCTAAATACTTAAAAACTTCTCACGATTCATTTAAAACGTATAATAGCTGTAAAAGTATTCGAGAGAGTTCCACATGTAATGCTACTAGCTATTTCATATGCAAGCATGTCAGCCAATCACAGCAGTGGGCGTTTACACTGAAGTCTCACAGCCAATCACAGCAGTGGGCATTTACACTGATGTCTCACAGACACGCCCCGTTCAAACCAGAGGCTAAAATCAGGCTAGGAAATATGCCTTTTATTTCTAAATTATTAAAAAAATGTATCTTAAAGCAGCACTCAGTAGCTTCGGGATTTCTTCGCTGTATTCTTGCTTTTTGCTCGCAGGTTTCTCTCTAGAGCTCCCCCCACAGCTTCGGAATAGATATTTGACAACACTGTTGTAAAAACTCGTTGGTGATTCTCAGACACCAGAGGCTATAGATCAACGACATCAAAGCAGATGGGACATTCTTTAAAACATCTTCTTCATGCGGGTTCGGACAGCGTGAGGGAGCGAAATAATGACAGCATTTTAGCAGATTTCTTTTGGCCGTAAAGCAATTGTTTACATCGCGAGACCTGATATCACGCGAGACTTCCTGACGCGGCGGCCCGCCGGCTCAAAGTTGCAAGTGCGTATTTTCCGCTCACGGGCACCAGGGGGGTGCGAATCGACCACTATTCAACCCGAAATAAGTAATATAACCATTCCAATGACTCCGAAGCTGTTCAGTTGAGGTAAAAAAAGTTACTTAGTTCACTTTTAAAAACATAATAACATTATAAGGGCACCCTAGGAAACATTATACAATAATAAAATAATCCATGTCATGGGACCTTTAAAGTAAGTAATCCCTGTGATAAAGCAGGTGGAAGTGTTTCAGAAGCAATACTCTCCAAATATGTTTCAAGCAAGAAAGGTTGAAAAGATTTTGCACAATATGTGCCGATTACCTTAGGGTCAGAAAAAGAAAAAATCCTGCATTTTACCAGAGAGGGTCATTATTTTGGAAATGACAGTGTCCTATTCAAGTCTATTATGTTTAACTAAAAGGCTGCCAAAATTTGTTTATTCCTGTGATTCAGTGTCACATGATCCTTCAGTAATCATTCGAATAGGATGATTTGATGCTCACAAAATATTCATTATTTTTATCAATGTTGAAACCAGTTGTGGATTTTTTTTTTCAGGTTTCTTTGATGAACAGAAAGTTATGTTTCATTTATTTGTTTTGTTCACATACACGCACCTAAAGGATTATTAGGAACACCATACTAATACTGTGTTTGACCCCCTTTCGCCTTCAGAACTGCCTTAATTCTACGTGGCATTGATTCAACAAGGTGCTGAAAGCATTCTTTAGAAATGTTGGCCCATATTGATAGGATAGCATCTTGTAGTTGATGGAGATTTATGGGATGCACATCCAGGGCACGAAGCTCCTGTTCCACCACATCCCAAAGATGCTCTATTGGGTTGAGATCTGGTGACTGTGGGGGCCATTTTAGTACAGTGAACTCATTGTCATGTTCAAGATACCAATTTTAAATGATTCGAGCTTTGTGACATGGTGCATTATCCATCAGAGGATGGGTACATGGTGGTCATAAAGGGATGAACATGGTCAGAAACAATGCTCAGGTAGGCTGTGGCATTTAAACGATGCCCAATTGGCACTAAGGGCCTAAAGTGTGACAAGAAAACATCCTCCACACCAATAACACCACCACCACCAGCCTGCACAGTGGTAACAAGGCATGATGGATCCATGTTCTCATTCTGTTTACGTCAAATTCTGACTCTACCTTCTGAATGTCTCAACAGAAATCGAGACTCATCAGACCAGGCAACATTTTTCCAATCTTCAACTGTCCAATTTTGGTGAGCTTGTGCAAATTGTAGCCTCTTTTTCCTATTTGTAGTGGAGATGAGTGGTACCCGGTGGGGTCTTCTGCTGTTGTAGCCCATCCGCCTCAAGGTTGTGCGTGTTGTGGCTTCACAAATGCTTTGCTGCATACCTCGGTTGTAACGAGTGGTTATTTCAGTCAAAGTTGCTCTTCTATCAGCTTGAATCAGTCGGCCCATTCTCCTCTGACCTCTAGCATCAAAAAGGCATTTTCGCCCACAGGACTGCCGCATACTGGATGTTTTTCCCTTTTCACACCATTCTTTGTAAACCCTAGAAATGGTTGTGCGTGAAAATCCCTGTAACTGAGCAGATTTGTGAAATACCCAAACCGGCCCGTCTGGCACCAACAACCATGCCATGCTCAAAATTGCTTAAATCACCTTTCTTTCCCATTCTGACATTCAGTTTGGAGTTCAGGAGATTGTCTTGACCAGGAACACACCCCTAAATGCATTGAAGCAACTGCCATGTGATTGGTTGATTAGATAATTGCATTAATGAGAAATTGAGCAGGTGTTCCTAATAATCCGTTAGGTGAGTGCATGATGTCCTCATGCCTCCTGCAGCAGATATGGCATCTTCACTGAGTTTTTATTTTTATTTTACAAAATTATCTTTAAAATACAGTATCCTGAAAAAGGGACATTTATGTTTTTACCGTGTGTGTGTGTGTGTTTGTGTAACTAAAACATCAATCCTCATTACTTTTACCTTTTGTGAATTTGTATTTTCTTACAATAGAATGATGACTTGTGAAAGCTCGCCACCTGATCCGAAAGACATTCCTTTGAGGAAGAAGACGTACTTGACCCAGACTCAGGCCGAGTCTGCCAGTAAAACGATGTCAAATAATTTATAATTTTGTAACTATTATTAAAATGGACACTAAAGAGAATTAGGACATGATGAAGAGAAGCAGATCAGCTGAAACTCTATTGCCTCTATTGTTGCTGGTACTGGAAAAGTCATTATATTGCTAATGTTTATGGTTTAACCACTAACTAAACCTTGAGGCCTGTTGCATGAAACTTGAACAAACTCTGGGTTTTCAAAATATTGTAAAATACTTGATGTATTGTTTGTCTGGCAGAATGTTACAGCGTAATTTCTGCATTTTGAAAGATAATGTGTGTTTTCAGTTAACTTTAGTAAGATGCATTTACATGGTTACTGTGCATTAGATTTAATCAACTCTGTGTCTGCAAAGGCGTGTGCGCCCAATGGTCCATACAGATGAATGGCCCATTCAGATGTATGACCCATAGAAACTGATTGGTGTGAATGAATAAAAAGAATCAGCATTGCTCACAGAGTGTATTAGCAAGTTAGATCGATCTCCTGTTGACGATCACATGTTGACCTGACTGGAAACAGCAACACCAGTGATTTGAACAACAGGAGTGATTTGCAGAGTTCTCTCAGAGTTGGAGTAAATCACTCCTCAGAAGTAGCAGTGTTTCGCCTTCTGAGAATATAGTTCCCAGCAAGTATACGGTTAGATAGCTGTGTCTCATGTGACCTTGTTATCCGTACATGCTGTGACTATACAAACCACAACATGTAAATAGGAAAATGTTGGTCTTATTTTATCACTTATTGGGAGCAGTATGCTAGCTGGAGCCATTTACCTCCAGTCTTTGTGCTAGGCTAGGCTAGCAGTGGGTGCGTCAGACAGAGTTACAGCACGCACAGAGATGAGAAGGGTATGTATGAAATTATCTAACTCTGGGGGATATACGGTGAATAAGCTAAAGTCCCAAAAAGTCGGCGTGTTCCTTTAAAGCACGTTAAAAACACCACATAGATAAACAACATTAAAACATTAAACACAGGGGGACTTTAAGTCTTCATACATTTGGTAGTTATTTATCTTCCTCAAACAAAACATCTGTGCCATTTTATGAGGTGCTGATTTTATTTTTTATGTGATTGTCAAGTATGATTTATATATATATATATATATATATATATATATATATATATATATATATATATATACTGTTCACAAAAAGTTAGGGATATGTGATTTTTGGGTGAGATTTCAGAATGCACCTAAAATTCAACCTTTACACGTGAACTTAATTTGGCATTTCTACTTAAGTGCCCTACTTTTATGATATAATATCACTGTAGCATGAACTTCTTAAATTTTTTATAAATTTAACACAAAACGAAAGTCGAATATCCCTAACTTTTGTGAACCCTATATATATATATATATATATATATATATATATATATATATATATATATATATATATATATATATATATATATATATATATATAATATAATTGTATTTTGCTGATGTATTTATCTTATTAGATGATTGCCTTGTTTCTTTGTTCTATTTTTGTAAGTGTCTTTCATCTGGTGCTCATTTTTTGCTCTTTACATTAGTCATGAGAAAAATTGCCTTAAACACTGTAAAAGTAAAGCCCGCAGCATTATATTTTCAGAAATTCGAAAGATCTATGTATGTTTGTGTGATAAACATTATTAAAAACATGATCGCGCTGTAGAATTATTTTTTTATTTTTTTTATTAACCATTAATAACATTTCTTTTCCATACAGAATTATATGCTTTTGAAAACTAAATAAAAAACAGTGGGGAATTTGGAAAGAAAAAAAATATTTATTGGTTTACTGAACAAATTGTGTCTCTGTCTTTGACAAAAAATGTCTGCTAATGCTGTAAACTATGAAGGGAGCCTTTGCACATTACTATAATATTAAAGGTTGACAACAGAGCCCAAACTATTAGCAAAAAATTCAGTTTTTAGATATAATAATCAACACTCAACAAACATGTAAGCTGCATATTAGGCAGTTTTTGCATTAACTTCTAAATCATATTACAAAATTGTTTTTACTCTAATTCATTGTTGAAATATAATCATTTACACACTGGCTGTCATTTTCATGACAGCTTTATTTAAACTTACATTAAATTATCAAGATAGTAGAAAATTAAGTTGTACTTCTGATGAAATGACACACCGACACTGTTTTTCTTGTTTAATACAGTAAAGCTGATTTTAGGCAATCTATTGTATAAAGTGCTATATTTAAATAAACGTGACAAGACTTTAGTGGAGTGCCATAGAGCTTGTGCAAACATATGTTACTATAATTAGATGCTTTTCTTATGCTTAATTAAAATACTTGCTGTTTTCTCAATTCAAGAGTTGAGTTGAGTATATTTTGTTATTGAGAGGAAAGCAGGCAGCACATATTTACCTTCCTTTAGTAAGACCTCTTCTCCTTCTAGGGGCTGATCATACACATCTTATCAGCCCAACACAACCTGTCAAACTAGGTCCTCCTGGAACCCCTTTTAGGAACTAGGAACCAAGACCCAGCTCGGCGGGACACTACAGGGTCCTTTGAGAGATCTCTAGCTTTCCCTCTACTTGTTCTCACTATATCTCCGTTAAATGCCCACCTGATGACATCCACCATAATGTCCAGAAACTGTGGCAGATTGATGCATTACCTCAGAGAAGCATGAAAGCTGTGGTTCGCTCCAAACAGGATGAAGAGGCAATGCTCCAGCTTGAGACCCAAACCATCAGAACACCTGTTGATGGCACCCTTCGATATGCGGCACCTCTCCTCAGTGTAGACCCCTGGCCCCCTCTGAGGGCCCCCAAGAAGGCAGTAATGTCCCATCTCCGCAGTGAAAGGCGACTCCTTCAATGATCCAGAAATGAGTTAATGCTGGGTATGTCAAGAAGTTGTCATCCTCTGAAATAGAAGATGCCCCTGAGTCATGGTTCATACCCCACCACAATGGTAAAGATCGCATTGTTTGATTGCTCCTTCTCTCGAGCTAGCCTCCATTTCGTTTGACAATACAAGTGGTGACGTCACCTAACATCGCTTAGGGCACCTTAAGGATCAAAGCCTGAGGCCCCGTTTACAAGTACATCATGGTTATTTAGAAAAACTGAGACATTTCCCTTCATTTGAGCCCTTCGTTTACACGCAAACGGAGAATTCACCTCTGAAAACGATTCTTTCTAAAAACTCCGGCCAGAATGGAGATTTTGGAAAACTTTGTTTCCACGTTTGCATGTAAACTGAGACCTGCGTCAAAAGTGCGACCTATAATTTGTTGCTGTTGTTGCTATTTTCGGGATTCTGATTGGCTAACGTGGGCTTGAGCTTCTCGTTACACTGCCACCTACAGGTTTGGCATGCTCTTGATGGCATATATACATGGGTATTGTTTTAAACTAACACTTTATGAAAACTAAAAGTTGTGAACGATGTTATTTTTGTAAACGGAGAGGGTGAAATGTCCGTTTATGGAAATAGCCGGCCACGTGTAAACATAGCCTGAGTTATCAGAGAAAGTTGATGAGCTAAAAGCCTGATTGCATTGTTTCGGTTTTGTCCACTCAAAACTAATCCTGTAACCCCGAGTTTGTTCAGCTACCTTCATGGTAAAAGCCCAGGCCCATATATGTGACATGATGTGACTCTGTAAAGAAAACACTAGGCCTACTCCCAGATTGAACATGTAATGATTTTTATTTTTTTTTGTAGTTTACACAGAGATGATAATGCTATCAAAACTTGTACTCTAAATCTCTTTTTTTCAAAATCTTGCATTTTCAGTTCCCCGAAACCCGCCCAAAATACATAAAAAGTTTTCTATTTTAGTTCAAAATGGTGACGTGTAAATTGCTCCTAAAGCAATAATTATGAAAAACCCCAAACCTTGGGGAGTAAAAGTGTGGTTGAGAAGAGGTACTGTCTTCTTTAATTGTGTACAGAAATTATTTTTTTTCCTTGTTGTAAGAAAATATATTTTAAACCAGTAGGCAAAACTGGTCCACAGTGGTTTTTCCAGATCCTGAACAATATAAAAATGTTCAAGTGTTAGTTTGTCTCTCATGCGGGGATGTTTTTCTTTTCTTAAATTGAACGCCAGTTTAGTCTTGCATGTGAATGTGTCATTCTTCTGATCACAAAAGAAGATATTTTGATGAATGTCAGACGTTTGGATAACCATATGTTGATGTTACTTGTTTTATTATGTAAGATTGTCTGCCCTTCAGCTTCGACTTACTTTTATTGGGTAGATTGAATAAAATATTAGAATAGATTTATACTGTACGTGGATTGTGATATCTACTTTAGTCATGAAATGTTTTGTCACGTCAGAGTTAAAATTTGCCAAATATAAATCAATAAGAGCTGGGCATAGATGATTTTGTTTCATTACCACTACTTTTCTAGTGTTTTAATAAGCTGTTAAAAAATATTTAAATGATCTGTGCATATGAAGAGGTTTTATTTTATGATTAAAAATTGATTTTCTTTAACTTTGCATCAGCCCATATAAACACTATTTTCTTTCTGAAACAAGCAACAATAACTTGTAAGATATTTATATGTTCATGTGCTAAATGACATTAAAAACACCTGATTCAATATAACTGGATTCTTTGAATGTTGAATTCCTAGTTAGAACACTAGATGGCGCTCTAATACAGAATGCATGTTAAACACTGTGTATTAATGAAATATCAGGAAAATTATAGCAAGGGCACACTGTGTGGGATGCTGTTCTTGAAATAAACAATCCCAGTAATAAATAGTAATTTAACAGTAATTTTAACAGAGTAAAACAATGGTAATGTGATATCAGGCACTACTGTCTTAAAGAAATTACATTTATTTCTCCCACATGCATTGAAAGAAAAAAAATTGCAAATTGTGATTTTAGAGTGGGAATTTTTTTGGTAGGAATCTTTTTTATGGTTATAGGCATGCTTTATGGTTTATCAATGCAATGATTTTCTTTTTTTTTCAGTGATGAACATTATTAATAACCCTATAATTTGAGCAATAGTATGATCAATAAGTTAAGACAAAATGTTACACATTACTTTAACTTAAGCTAAGTTAAATAAGTTAAGCCATTTTCAACTTTAAAAAAAAAGGTTATACAAGACTCAATTAAAATTATTAAAATTATTTAAGTCAAATTAAAGCAGTTCAAGATGAAATTATTTAAAAAGCCAAGTTGACTGTACTTAAAAAAAATTAGACAACACATTTTTTACAGTAAGCAATATGGAGGAATAGAAGGGAAGAGATAGTTTTGAGGCTTAGGTTTAGACCAGGGGTCGGCAACCTTTTTGTCATGAAGTGCCATTTTTAAGTTTCCGAGTTCATCACTGTGCCACAACACACTTTTAGCCTATATATATATATATATATATATATATATATATATATATATATATATATATATATATATATATATATATATATATATATATATATATATATATATATATATGTACATATACACACACACACACACACACACACACACACACATATATATATAGGCTATATATACACATTTTACATTTTCATAATAGCTAACACAGATATAGTACAAAAAATTTGAAATTTGTTTTAGATTTAGATAGACAAATTATAGTATTTATAACTCCTAACTAGAGATGCACCGATTACAATTTTCTAGGCCGATTCCGATTTTTCATTGAGTTGCCGATACCAATTTTAGCCGATTCCTATTTCATTTTACACTTTACAGCACACACAAATATTTATTTTCTATATATATATATATATATATATATATATATATTTTTTATTAAGACTTGACTGGACTTGACTAACAGTTTCTCTGGGAACTGAAGATGCCCGCGACTCAGGTCGAGGAACTGCAGTGCGCCTCGCGTATGCTGGTCCGGCTGGTTGTTTCCACGGTCTAATGCTGCGGCAGCCTCCCGCAAAAGCTCACTAACAGATTTCGCCATATCTCTTCGTCTCGATTAAAATATAATCACATTTAAATAATTTAGTTTCACACATTCAACTCATGCAACAGGGACGTCGGCGACTTCGCTTTACAGAAGGCGTGCCTCTAGCGCTGTTACAAGCCCCGCCCACTCATTAACATAGAATTTGCATGCAGGTTGGCTTTGAAAATGAAAACGAAAATGAAAACTGTGAAATAAAAGAGGAATTAAAATGAAAACAAAAATTTACATTTGAATTTGAATTGTGTCACTATTATTGCGTGAGCATTAATAAAGAGCTTTGTAAAAACTGTATTTGTAGTTTCTTTTTCACGTTTGGCTTTTCATTTTAATATTGGCAGTCTTGGCTCAAGACTGTAGTGAAAATGAAATGTGAAATCACCAATTGCATTTTATTTTTCAGGGATGATGCACAGTCACCGTGAAAATGAAATCATTTAATTTCATTCTCAATTTTGTCACATATTTTGCGTACAGTTTTCTGTAATGAAATCGTTAATCTGGTTTTAATTTTAATTTTAATCATTTAATTTATTTATTTAAATTTGGCAGAAAATGCCTTCCATATTTGTGAACCACTAAATTAAACTAGAGCAAATCAACATTTCAGATGTATACAACTTATGAGAGTGCGTGCAAAAACAACAAAAATAAACAGATGAAATCAAACAATGTGTCACAAAGAACAAGAATAGACGAAAGTAAAAGATCCTGGCACAAAATAAATATAAGTATCCTGATTACAACATCAATATCTAAAAAAAAAAAAAAAAGAGCGATAGCGGCATCTGGTGGTCAGACTTGTTTTCTCCACCATGTCTAACAAATTACAGCAGAGCAGAAAAAGCATGTGACCAAACAAAGCTTCAGAAGTCTGTGACACAGGAGTGGAATCAATCGGGGATCAATACAGTTCTATCTAATCTCATCTAAATTAATTTGTGCCAGTGAGACCACAACTCATGCCATGTGTAACCTGGTCAACATATTCACATATTGATCAATAATATAAAATGTAAAAGAATGTGATCATAATTAGTAATTGACTGAGTAGTTAAAAATATTTTGGTTGTTCTATTTTTTTTTATATATTTATTAAAAAAAATTTTGTACAATTTATAAGGAAGTATAGGGTTAAATAATTTATAAATAATGCCTCCGTCCTCAATAATCATTTCCTTTTTATGCATTAGGTGTGGTGGCTAAGCGCCAATTTTTAAACCAGCTGTTCCGAAGCTTCAAACGTCACTCATCAATCACGTGGTTTTGATATTTCGATACAAGCATTGGTACAGTGTGTGATACAATAGTGCTTTAAAAAAGCGTCGGAGAAGAATGACGAGTCTTTAAGGCGTAACTTTTTCATCTAGTCTTTCTGACCACGACAAACATGGAAGGCTCATTTTATACTTCTGTGTCGAGTGTACAGGATAGCCTACGCATGGTCGATTACCATAGGCCGTACCCTTCGCCGTACCTCCACAAAAATGGCCAGAACTGCTGGTGAGAAGATGAGGAGATGCAGGAGGAGCTGGAGCTTGTTTTCTGGGTGACTGACTATTTAACTGCCAGACCACAGTATGTGTGGTTCCACAAATGTGTTTCAGAGACTGTTCTGTGAGGCACAGGTGTCCCACAGGGAAGCGTTCTATCACCTTTCCTGTTTAGTCTTTACACATCCGACTTCCAATGTAACTCAGACACCTGTTTCTTCAGAAATACTCAGTCAGCTGTCATGGGCTGCATTAGTGAAGGTTGTGAGGGGGAATACAGGAGCACAATCACTTTGTGGGCTGGTGTAACAATAACCAACTTAACATCTTAAAAACTAATGGTCATTGACTTTAGAAGGTTGAGGCCCAAACCAGAACGAGGAACAGATGTGGATCTTGTCTCCAACTATATCTAGGAGTGCAGCTGGATAACACACTGGACTGGTCCAGCCACATGGAGGCAGTATATAAAAAAGGTCAAAGCAGGCTGTATTTTTAAGAACGCTGCGATCTTTCAACATTCGCCAACCTCTGTGGTGCACCTTCTATAAGACTGATGTGGCTAGTGCTTTCTTCTTTGGTGTGGTGTGGTGTGGTGTGGTGTGGTGTGGTGTGCTGGGGAGAGGGCACACACACATCTGATCTGACAGGAACAGACTAAATAAACTGATTACAAATGCAAGCTCCATCATTGGCATCACACAGGACTGTGTTGAGCAAGAGGAGGTGAGGATGTTGAGAAAAATTAAACATTATCATGAACAATGATAGACACCCACTACATGCCCTGTCGTGTTTCAGCAGAGCTCGTTCAGTGGCAGAGTGATGCCACCAAAATGTAAAACTGAACGGTATCGTAAGTCGCTCCTGCCTGCTGCTATTAGACTCTTTAATGTGCAATAACTAATAACTGAGTCATTTATATTTATTTATTCTTATATATTTTTTTTTTACCTATGTTCTTAGTATTATTAAAATAGGGGTTGTATATCTTTACTTAATTTTGTTTGTGTATTTGTTTTTATTATTATCATTATAGGGTAGAGCATGTTTAGTTAATATATGATAGAGTATAGAATGCTTCAGTGAAAGTTTTGTTTTAATGAATGTAGTTTGGTAGATAGAGTGATATTGTCTGTGTTGCTGCTATTGTAACACATCTGACTTCCTGAGAAGGATTAATAAAGTATCATCATCATCATCATCATCATCATAAATGGCAGCACACAACAAACCAAATCGTCAAATCCACCTGCCGACGTCCGAAAATATCTGAAATGCATTTCCTCGTCTTTTAGTGGCCGGACAAGCACAGAAAATTCCCTCTCCTTCTGCCTCAACTGATCCACGGGTCGTGCGTACCATTTTAGCTTTAGTAATTTTACTAAAAGTAACTGTTTTTCAAAATCAATCGGCTCCAACTCCAACATGATGCGCTCAGTTTCAGTCGCCAAAACAAAAGACTTAACTCTTTCTTCTGGCAAACACAAAAGGTGTTTGTAGTGAAGGCTACATTCAAGATGATAAAGGCTGGTTACAGGTGTGTGTAGCAGTGTACCAGGTGCATTGCCACCTTACCTGGGCTGAAACCCAGGGGCCTCCCAAGTTCAGGGGCCGCCCATATTGTTTTGTAACTTGTCAGGTTTTCTGTCAATCACTCTAATCGCACGTTACATGCCTCCTGATTGAGTGACCCACGTGGCCTACACTGAAATCGCCCTGAACTCTGAGTCTTCTGTCTTGCCTGCACTGCACTGCACTCGAGACGGTGACGGGAGCTGAGCTCCACTGAAAGGCTTCTTTCCTATTGGTTGTCGCTCGTGAAAATCGCTTCTCATTTGCATAAAGAATATTGAATTTAGTTGCTGTGTGTGGTTGTTAAATAAAGTGTCTTTTGTTTATGCTCAAGTGGGCTCTGTGATTATGTTAATAACAATATTTTGGTGTTTTCTGTCTCAAAGAGGGAAAACTCACTGTTGTGGGTCTCGAAAGAAACTAATGCATTTTGTGATGTAGATTACCTAGATATTACACTTTTTTTTAAATGAGACTTTATAAATTGAGGGGATGGGGGCCTACAAAACCTCTCAGCACCGGGCCTAACAGTAGGTTAAGGCGGCTCTGACCAGGAGTGTCTGTTAGAACACGACAGAGAGGTTTATTATCAGTTTTGCAAATATCAACATCAGAGGGAGGAGTCAGCCTGTACAATTAACAAGTAGAAGTTGGAGGACTGCAGTGGACTCTGGAGGGCTTAGGTGTTAGAGTCAGTGAGGCTTCCTTTGCAGCATCCAGAGGGAATGGTTCTCCTTAGCTTAGTTTGAGCCTGGAGTGAGCGCAGATAAGCATGCCAGGGTTAATGAGAGAGAGCAGGTGAAGCACATTAGCAGAGAAACCTGAGGTACAGTCAATGAGTCCTGTCTTAAAGGGTTAGTTCACCCAAAAATGAAAATTCTGTCAGTAATTACTCACCCTCATGTTGTTCCAACCGCGTAAGACCTTCGTTCATCTTCGGAGCACAAATTAAGATATTTTTGATTAAATCTGAGAGCTGGATCACTCCTCCATAGGCTGCTAGGTGGCCGAAACTTGCTGGCCCAGAAAAGTTATTAAAGAGATTGTTAATATAGTCCAAGTGACTACATTGGTTCAATCTTAAGTTTATCAAGCGACGAGAATACTTTTTGTGTGCAAAAACAAACAAAAATAACGACTTTATTCCACTATTCATTTCCTTGAAAAAGATTTGCTTCTTTTTCTTTATTTGAGCTATTTGAGATTTTTCAGCTCCTTATTTCCACAGTTTATCATTGCCTTCACGTATTTTGATATCATCAGTGTATAGAGTAACAGAATCTCCCTCCATCACTGACACTGAATCAGCAAACACACCTGATGAACGAACAGATTTACACAGATTAAGGCTTCTGAGAGTTTTGTAATCACATTGATAATTAACATAAGTGAAGAATGTAACTGAAATTAAGCCAAAATATATGTTTATGACTTACCAGTCAGACGATAGCACCACAAAAATAACAACCAACCACATGAATCATTTCCTGAAAAGTCTGATCTGATGAAACGATCTGCCGAAAGCACTTGAGCTGGCGTGTGAATCCTCCCACGACAGAGTTTTACCCACATAGACTCTTTACAAATGATTTATAGTTAAATGTACATTCTTCTTAAGACTTAATAGTCAAAAACATTTTTCTTTCCATTATTTAGCACAGAACTTTTTTCAAAAGTATGGTAAAACTCATCAAAAAGTTAATATTATCTCTTGCTCAGCTCATCTTCTGAGTGAAAACAAAACTTGCTGCGGTTTTCTTCAGATGTGGTTTGAGATGAACGAACATCCTGTGTTGTAGATGAAGAGTTTATTCCTTCTTTTTATAAACCTAAAAACAAAATTTTACAAAAGGAACACGGCGGAAGCATTAGGGATTGACGTCAGGGGCATGACAGTCATGCTATTCTGTAGGGATTCTCTTTCACTTTAGCATTCGGCCATGCATTCGTTTTCTGGGGAGAAAATTGGTGAAAATGAAGCGCTTATTTAATGTGCTCGCAGTGATATTGTTTTTACTCGACCACAGTAAGACCTTTTTTTAAAACGTCAATATCTGTGACCTATAAGCCGCATCTTCGGCACTGTAGTGATTGCTGGACAAGGCGTAAGTTAGGCCTATTGTTGACAGGAAATAGCTAGGCTAAAAAGAGAAACTAACTGTTGCAGAGATCAATGGTCGGTGAAACACTTTTTAAAGATAAAAAAAACATCAGATCAGCTGCGCGATGTGTTGTTTTAAACAATAAACATCAGTAAAATTTGACATTTTGTGTAAATGAGTACATTTTGTGTAGGCCTACATATGTAATCGGCTTGGCCTAAAAGCTTCTGCCAAATTCATAAAATTTAGTCATCAATGTTGCCTTACGTAATTTACGTGGGTTGTTTAGGACTTAAATATATTTATAAAATGTAGAAAACCCGGCACTGTTTTATCTGAGTGTCAATGTGGTGGAAAATAATCCTGGTAACACTTTACAATAAGGTTCATTAGTTAGCATTGGCTAATGTATTAGCCTAACAAACGAACTAACCATGAGCAATCCATTTGTTACTGTATTTGTTAACGTTAGTAAATAAAAATACAGCTGTTTATTGTTAGTTCACAGTGCATTAACCAATATTAACAAGATTTTAATAAAGTATAAGTAAATGTTGAAATTAACATTAACAAAGATTAATAAATGATGTAGGCCTATGTGCAGTTCATTATTAGTCCATGTTAACTAATGTAGAAGTAATCTTAACTAGCAAACCTTATTGTAAAGTGTTACCTTAATTCTCTTAAGTATTTTTTCGGGTACTAGTCATCTATTTAGTATTTATATTGAGTCTATGAAAATGTTTGATTAATTGCATTTGCAAATATACTGTATGTGTAGAGAAAGGGTGTGAGAATATGAATCAGGATATGGATTTTGGATTGTGGGAGAAGATCATTCATGAGACTCGTGTGTGTTTGTCAGATGAGTGAATGTGTGAGTCAGTGTTTTTCTGATGTTTGTTTGCATGTGTAAAATGATGAATGCAGACATTTTTCTACTCACATTTATGATCTTTTGAAGAAACAAAATCACTGCACTATTGTATGTTTTGCTCAGGTGTGTCTAGTGTTGGATCAGATGAAGTGTCAGCGATAGAGGGAGATTCAGTCACTCTATACACTGGTGTTCAAACAAACCAACAAGAAGTTATTAAATGGTATTTTAAGGACATTCGCATCGCACAAATCAATGGAGATCAGAGTTCTGTCTGTACAGATGTTCAGTGTAATAAAGATACTGAGAGATTCAGAGACAGACTGAAGCTGGATCATCAGACTGGATCTCTGACCATCACAAACACCAGAAACACACACTCTGGAGAATATAAACTGAAGATCTTCAGCAGCAGCGACAGTGAAAAGATCTTCAGTGTTTTCGTCACTGGTGAGTCATCTAATGTGTGTTTAAATGCAGTTTATATATGTTTAAAACATGTCAATGCAAGATCCTCCAGCATCTGTTGGTTTGTGTTTCAGGTGTTTCTGCTGCTGAACTATATGAAGTGAAGGAGGGAGAATCTGTCACTTTAGATTCTGCTTTTATAAATCACCCAAATGATTTAATGACATGGTATTTTAATGACATTCTCATCGCTGAAATCACTGGAGATCAGAGTAAGATCTGTACAGATGTTCAGTGTAAAGAGAGATTCAGAGACAGACTGAAGCTGGATCATCAGACTGGATCTCTGACCATCACAGACATAACAAACACAGACTCTGGAGAATATAAACTACAGATCATCATCAACAACAGCAGATTCAGCATCACTAGAGAGAAGAGATTCAGTGTTTCTGTCATTGGTGAGTATAATTAAATCATTCAGTATATTTTCCTTTGAGGAATCTGAAATTCATTTCAATATTTTAAATCAACCCAATAAGTGTTGGATTGTGAACTGTTCAAAAAAGTAAGTTTTGAGTCAGTGACACTTTGGCTAATGTTATTAACATGCAAAATGCATAATATCAGCCAGTTTTCCTGTGAATGCTGCTTCCAGTTTAGCTCAAAGTGCTGATGCTTTTATACTGATTGAACTAAACTGAGTGCTGGTGAACAAAAGTCACATTTATCAGTTAAAATAATGTCATACACCTGATGACAAAGGTAGAAAGGTGTAATTATCATTTAAAGATATTGGTAAGTACTGGAAGTATTATCATTCACTCTTGAGTAATAATGTCTGTTTCTCTGTAGATGTTCCAGATTCAGGTCTGTCTTCAGGAGCTGTAGCAGGAATAGTTGTTGGTGTTCTGCTGGTGTTTGCAGGTGTATCTGCTGCTGTGATTTACTATCGTCACCGCATGAGCCATGCACCAGTCCCACAGAGAGTAAGTATTACATGAGATTTATTGTGCACAAAAACTTTTTAAAGAACAGTGGTATGAATACATATAACAAACATAGAGATACACAAATACATACACTGCTGTCCAAAAGTTTGGGATTGGTAAGTTTTTAATGTTTTTGAATTAAGTCTCTTATGTTCAACACAGCTGCATTTAAAAATACAACAACAAAAAGAAAAACAGTAATGTTGTTAAATATTATGATCATTTAAATTAACTCTTTTCTATTTGAATATATTTTAAAATATAATTTATTCCTGTGATTTTTATTTTATTGAACATATATAACAGCAAACACATACAGTTACAACTCAAAACAGAATTAAACAACAACAATAGAATTATAAACAGTAGACAAAAGGCCAGCAAAATAAACAGACAAAAAAAAAACAAAAAAAAAACATTGAGCCAGGGGTAACATATAATTTAAAATAAATTCAATTGAAGAGAGAGAGAGAGAGAAATGCCTTGAGTCCCTTTTTTTGTTTTCATTAGAGAAAAGCATACATATTATAGGCCTACTTTGTACACAACGTAACAGACTTTAAAGCTTTGTCATTTCTAGAAGAAGAGATAGTACCCAAATAACATCTCAGGTCTTTGTGAAAAATAACAGACTTACAGATCTTACATGACAGACACTGTAGTTTATTGCTTTGTACACATAGGATGTCCTCATGCCTCCTGCAGCAGATCTGGCATCTTCACACTGTTTTTATTTTTATTGTACAAAATTATCTTTGAAATACAGTATCCTGAAAAAGGGACATTTCTCTTTTTTTGTGTGTGTGTTTGTGTAACTGAAACATCAATCCTCCATTACTTTTACCTTTTGTGAATTTGTATTTTCTTACAGGAGAATGATGACTTGTGATAGCTCGCCACCTGATCTGAAAGACATTTTTTTTTTGGATGAAGAAGACGTCCTTGAATCAGACTCAGGCCAAGGCTACCAGTAAAACAATGTAAGATCATTTATAATTTTGAAACTATGATTGAAATGGAAACTGAAATAGGGATGGGCAAATGAAGCCACTTGAAGCACTGAGGCTTTCCAGTGAATGTTTCAGGAAAAGATTAGAAGCTTCAAGAGTGTTGAAAACAGCGCTATCTTGTGGCAGGTAAAATTTATAGCAGCCATGTTATGAGCAACTGAGCGCGCAGCGCTGTTGTTTTATCCATTAAGCACGCATAAAAGCCTGACAACGCTAACTGTTTAGTTTTCTGATAATATAATTCACATATTAAAGTGTGCCAATAAAGTAAATGTAACAATTATATTAATATTAATTATGTACCAACAGAGTTGCTTGATGCAAGTAAATGTTGGTCTAATTATTTTATGGTTTCTGTGCTGTTTATGTGTCAGAACATAATGATCATGTAACATAGGCTGTAGGCTTATTTATAAATAAATTAAAAAGTTAGTAAATGGACTAAAACTTCCAAAAACCTGTAGAGCAGTGGTCTCGGTTCAAACATTCCGACACGCAAAAGCATTCACGTGACTGGAAAGAAAGTGTTGATCACGTGTTTCTCTGAAAACGATGCGCGCTCCGGCACAGAGTTTGTTTATGTTTATGGTTTAACCTGGTACTAACCCTTGAGGCCTGTTGTATGAAACTAGTTGAACAAACTCTGGGTTTTCAAAATACTGAAAAATACTTGATGCATTGTTTGTCTGGGAGAATGTTACAGTGTCATTTATGCGTGTGTATGTATATTTACTAGGTCCCACTTTATATTAAGTGCCTTTAAGTACTATGTATATATTGAAATTACTAATTTGATACAATGGACTTATTGTGTACACATGTTTTTATATTTGTACTTATATTTCAAAAATACCTGCATGTAATTACAGCTGTAATTAGTTTGTCATTACATTTGTAATTACACTGTTGTAATTAACCCACCCTTAAACCTACCCATACTACCATACCTGTCCCTAACCTTAGCCGTATCACACCTCAATAGCAGAAAAAGTGTTTTACAATACAACATGTACACAATGGGCCCTATCTTGCACCCAGCGCAATTGACTTTTTACACCGACGCATGTATCATTCCTATTTTGCACCCGCGCACAGCGGACTTTTCCCTCCACAGATGCACGTCTGTAAATTAGGAAATGAACTTGCGCTCCTGGGGGCGGTTCAGCGAAAAGAGAAAGCGTGTTCTGACGCAAACGTTCCCTGGTGCTATTTTGCAGGTTTAGAAAACAATTCCGTGGCGCGTTGCGCATGTTATTCATATTCTATTTTAAGGGCGCATGCTTGGCCATAATCAATGTAGCGTGTGCACAATGAGCGTTGCATACACTTTGATTCTGTCATCTAGCCTACACACTGACGCAGCAGTTCTCAATTTTAGAAAACCATACATTACAAGGAAAAAATATTAACACATGAGGGAAATCCTTGTTGTGTCCATGAAGATGTGAAAAAATAGGCATAAATCTAGCTTACACATTTACCCCAATTATTATACGCCTGTTTAACCAAAGCTAATTTGGGTGGGTTTCTCCTATCCCCATACAATATCACTTCTCTGTCTTTTACGGCCCTGATGAGAACGTCGGTCTCCTTGGCTGTGAACCGCTCCTGGCGCGCGCCTGGCAAATCTGCCGTTATAATAGCAATCCGCCATGGAACAAGCGCACCTGCTCTTAAAGGGAATGTGAGATGTCGCTCTGATGGTTTATTTCACATTACACCCAAACCACACCTATGAGTAATGTAGCTACTTCAGACCAACCCATTTTAGATTTGCGTCGGGCGCAAGAGTCATTTATCCCGTCGGTATAATAGCAACAGCGCCCAAGACCCACCCACAAAGTTACTTGCGTTTCGCGCTTGATAACTGCGTTTCAGATCGTTAAAATAGGGCCCAATAAGTACATTGTGCTTAAAGCCACTTAATATAAAGTGGGACCATTTACTACAACTAAAAATGGACCCTTATCCCTTAAAACTCCTCTTTCATCACCGAAATGACATTTAAAAGCCTCCACTCACTCACTCAGCTCAGAGATCCACTGGTTGACGATCACACGTTGATCTGATTGGTTACAAGGTACGTTTGTGACGTCAGAAACACCAGAGATTTCAAGCTGTGTTTTTCAGACTGTCTTTGCTTTACTGCAGTTTTAAGTTGCAGAAAATACTCAGCAATGGTGTTGACATGAATTTGCAAATTTTTTTTTCTTAAAGCACACTAAAAACACCACATAGACATATAAACAACATTAAAAGGTGTATTTTCACCACAGGGAGACTTTCAGTCTTCATACATTTGGTAGATATTTATTTATATATATATTTATTTATCTTCCTCAAACAAAACATCTGTGACATTTTATGAGGTGCTGATTTTTTTTGCTGTGATTGTCAAGTATGTTTTTTTTTTAAATATATAAAAAATATATAATTGTATTTTGCTGATGTAGATGACGATTGCCTTGTTTCATTGTTCTATTTTTGTATGTCTTTAATCGTTTTGTTAACTTTACATCAATCATTGGAAAAACTGCTTAAACACTTTTAGAAGTGGAAAGCCCACAGCAACTCTAAAGATCTCTGTATGTTTATGTGATAAACATGATTAAAAACAACATCCACTCTGTGCAAGATTTCTTTTTATTAACTATTAATAACATTTATTTTCCATACAGGATTAATGTTTATATGCTTTTGAAAACTAAATGACCCCAACACTTGGGCCACAGTTAGTGTGTGTTTAATAAGAGGAAACAAAACAGCTGTCTGAAAACATATAATAATATAACCCTCATGACTTGAGTAACAAGCTGGGGCCTGTACCATGATGGTAGTTGAACAAACTCAGGGTTGCAGGATTAGTTTCGAGTTGACTAAACCAAACCAATCCAACCAGGCTTTGCTGATGGTCAACTCTCTCTGTCAACTCAGGCTTTGATCCTGAGTTTAAGAGTTTAGATGTGATATCAGTAGCGAACAACCAATCACAGGCTGAGAAATAGTGAAACTGCGATTCATTTCTCGCGAGAGAAGCAGCGCGATTCACATATGAAATAAAATAATTAAATTATTAAGAATTTAAACAAATTTACACAGCAAGAAGAAAACAGCTGTCTATAAGAGGACAACTAAAAGTAAAAGTCCTGCTACTGTATATTAGTGCAATTAAAATTTGTGAAGTTAGTTTATACAGTTGATAAAGGTATAGAGAGAACTGAACATGTAGTTATTTTATAGCTTCATCTATTGATTCTAAAGCGTATTTATATGACCTTTATATATGTATTCATTTAAACTCCGCGTAATAATAATAGAGGAAATAAAATTGCACCTGTGATTGATTTAGGGTATAATAATTACATAAATAATATTTAAATCATACAAATGTATTATTCTAAATTAGCATTACTATAAGCCAAACGATTTTGTCTTAAAAATCATTTGCTGTGTAGTGACCTTTAATTTGGAGCAGAAACAGGTGGAGTGACTTTATCGCATCAGACGTGTCACTTTGCTCACAGCTGATCAAACTTCCGTCTGAGATCTCGAATCCAGAACATAACCTGCCCCGGAGCAAGTTAGCCATGTAAGATTCCATGGCGACGAACTCCGATTAAAGCCAAGCTACTTTCATACCTAAAACCAAGGGTTGGTGGAGACTAAACTGAAACATAGCTGGCTAGCCACCTAAACCGGCTTCATGGTATAAGCCCCTTAAGTAATCAATAAATCCAGATCTGTTTTTACCTAGGAACAGGAATTTGGGGAGAAAACTAAACTTATTTTATTATAAAATCGTGGTTTACTGAAAAAATTGTCTCTATTTTTAACAAAACAATTCTTAAAAAAAATCCAAACTATTAGCCTAAATTCAGTTTTTAGATATAATAATCAACACTCATAACAAACATGTAAGCTGCACATTAGGCAGTTTTTGCATTAACTTATAAATCATATTATAAAATTGTTTTACTCTAATTCGTTGTTGAAATATAATCATAAAACTATAGGCCCTCCTGGAACCCCTGTAGCGAACAAGACCCAGCTCGGCTGGACACTACAGGGTCCTTTAAGAGATCTCTAGCTTTCCCTCTACTTGTTCTCACTATATCTCCGTTAAATGCCCACCTGATGACATCCACCATAATGTCCAGAAACTGTGGCAGATTGATGCGTTACCTCAGAGAAGCATGAAAGCATGTGGTTCACTCCAAACAGGATGAAGAGGCAATGCTTCAGCTTGAGACCCAAACCATCAGAACACCTGTTGATGGCACCCTACGATATGCGGCACCTCTCCTCTGTGTAGACCCCTGGCCCCCTCTGAAGGCCCCCAAGAAGGCAGTAATGTCCCATCTCCGCAGCTGTGAAAGCGACTCCTTCAAAACCAACAACAGGCAGAGACCATTCCAGAGAGATCCAGAAATTAGTAATGCTGGTTGTGTCAAGAAGTTGTCATCCTCTGAAATAGAAGATGCCCCTGAGTCCTGGTTCATACCCCACCACAATGGTAAAGATCACATTGTGTTTGATTGTTCCTTTTACTGAAATCAGTGTCTGAACTCAGTTACTTCCTGAACCAATCCTCGGGCCTTCCCTCCTTGGAGTTCTGCTCTGTTTTAGGCAGCACAAGACTGCAATCAGTGGAGACATTAAATCAGTGTTTCACCAGGTGCAGCTGTTACCCCAGGATAAACCTCTCCTGCGATCCCTCTGGCGTGACCGTGACCTGGACTGTGAAGCTCCTCCAACTGTGTATGAAGGGCAAGTTCTCCCCTTTGGCACAACCTCAAGCCCTTGCTGTGCCATTAACATCCTCAGAGGATCATCAAAGATGCTCAGGCAGAAGAGTGCATTCACCATTCCATACACAATAACTTCTACGTGGAGAACTGTTTACAGAGTCTCCTCACCCCAGAGGAGGCCAGAGATCTCCTCTACAGCCTGTGCTCTACCCTCTCCTCTGGTGGCTTCGAAAGCCTTCGACTCGTTCATGGCTGTTTCAGGAAGCACTGAAGTGAGGGGGGTGGGGGGACGGGATGAGGAGGAGGGAGGGTCGAGCTAGCCTCCATTTCGTTTGACAATACTTCGAACGTCAACAAGAAGTGACGTCACCCAACATCGCTTAGGGCACTTTAAGGATCAAAGCCTGAGGCCCCGTTTACAGGTATATGTTGATGTTTCTTGTTTTATGATGTAAGATTGTCCTTCAGCTTCGACTTACTTTTATTGGGTAGACTGAGTAGAATATTAGAATAGATTTAGGTATATATACGTGGATCGTGATATCGTCTATTTTAGTCATGAAATGTTTTGTCACGTCAGTAAAATTATCAAATATAAATAAGAGCTGGGCATAGATGATTTCGTTTCATTACCACTACTTTCCTAGTGTTTTAATAAGCTGTTGAAAAAATATTGAAATGATCTGTGCAGATGAGGTTTTATTTTATGATAAAAAAAATGAAAAAAACTTCTGTGCCTTTCCATGAGCAGAATACTTTTAGACATGTTTTTTTTTTCTTTAACTTTGCATCAGCCCATATAAACTATTTTCTCTCTGAAACAAGCAACAATAACTTGTAAGATATTTATATGTTCATGTGATAAATTACATTAAAAACACCTGATTCAATATAGCCTAACTGGATTCTTTGAATGTTGAATTCCTAGTTAGAACACTAGATGGCGCTCTAATACAGAATGAAAGAAAAAAATCACAAATTACGATTTTAGAATAGATTTTTTTGTATGGTTATAGGCATGCTTTATGGTTTAGCATATGATTTTCTTTTCTTTCTTTTTTTCATTACATTAATAATAACCCTATAATATGATCAATAGTGTGATCAATAAGTTAAGACAACATGTTACACATTACTTTAACTTATCAAAATAATTTAAGCAATTTTCTACTTAAAAAAAAGGTTATACAAGACTCAACTAAATTATTTTAAGTCAAATGAAAGCAGTTCAAGTTGAAATTATTTAAAAAGCCAAGTTGATTGTACTAAGTAGCCTACGACGAGGCCTACTGTATTCGTATTAATTTCTTGTTTCAATACCTTAGAGAAAGTAATTTAAGTATTTTTTTAAACAATGTAGGCCTACTGTATAGAAGACATTCTGGTCCACAATGCATCTCGTTTGCCAACCACCAATAAACCATAGAAGAAGAAGTGTAAATATGACTCTTGTCCTCTAGTGGTCAAACGTTGTATTAATTTCACTTCCGATGGTGTGTGTGTGTTTCTGCTTTCGTAGGATGTTTTTGGGTTTACAATCATGTTTAGTTTACAATACAGAAACATTAGGTGGAGATACATTTGAAACGGGATGTTATTTTCATTAAAGGAAACAGCATTGCAGACCAACATAAAGAAATAATATGACGTGAGAACCTCGACTCATTTGATACTTTTCATTTAATTGAAATAAGTTTTGTGTGACCGCCATAGACTAAACTAAACTATTTTTTTTTTAAACTTAAACTTCGCTCGAGTTGTTCAATTAAACTTATCAGCGTGTAAACTTTACCAAAAAAAGTGACTTTAAGTCCTGTGCTTCAGACATTAATGATTCCTCATTCTGTGTTGCCGAGGAGAGGTAGCATTAGGTACTAAAATCTTCCAGAACACCGCACTAACCACATATTTGCTAATGCTTCTTTCTACTAAAGTTAAAATCATTTAGTCTTTATCGTTTGTTATCACTCCTTCACCCCATCACTCGTGTTGTGTTCCCTGACCCTCAGGTGGAGGTTACAGAGCTGAACTGGAGCAGGAGTGGATATCTTGAGCCTCATATTTCCTCATATCATTGTGCCTGGACTTTATCACTATCAAGGGAACGGAAGGTGAGATTTTATATCTGATTATGATCTTGATTTCACAACCTTTGTTTCACCAATGGACAGGATCCCTGTTGTGCTATTGAAGAAAAATCAAGTTTAGTTTCCCCTGTTGATCTCTGTCTAGTCTTCTCTTAGTTTCTCCAAGTTTAGTTTCTCCTCAAAGCTGATGAAAACATATTATTAACAACCATCAAACACAAATCAAAAATTGTAGGCTAATTCATACAGTGCATTTATTCTTAAAATGAGCCAGACACCAGCAGAAAACAGGATATAACCTTTTATATATATAAAAAAACAGGGATCAAGTATAGTTCTGCTTGGAAAGAATTGAAACTCTTGAAACTGCACTCTCAGAAAAAAAAAGGTATCAGCTGTCACTTGTGATGTACCCTTTTGAGCATTTAGGTACTAATGTGCACCCTAAGGGGTAAATAAGGTACAGAGGTGTGAAAAACTACTACACATGAAGCTGTTGTACCTTTATTTCTGAGAGTAGCACTGCTTAACTGCAGGATCATCATGCACACAAAGTGAAAAATATTAAAAATTTTCAAAATCAAATCACAGTTTGATTTTGGACCTTTTTTGTCAAACATCAGCACGAGTGAGTTTAGTATTTTGTAGTAAAGTGGCTTCCCTGTAGAGAAGTCATTAACTGTTTCATGTGTGCATAAATGGAACAATCCTTGCAACGACTTGATGTTAACTCAGACTGACACCTCAGACACACTCTTGACACACTCGCACTGACACCTGTTGACACCTCGACACACTGAAGCTTTATTGACACCTCAGACACACAGACGCTTTATTGACACCTCAGACTTATGCTGACAAACTGACTGAAATGCAAACTTCCAGCAGCAGAAGCATTCTCATGCACAAGCTGTTTGTCTACCCAACAGATCAAACCACATTGATATAAATGATTGAGACCACAGCAGAGCTCTTCGTCACCTTTCCATCACTAGTTTGCATCTATGTTTTGCAAACATAAAAATGCTGCAATGGGCCTCATGACTTACATAATTAGCTTAAAGTCCCTGTATTGCAGTTAATGTACTTTTTTAAAAAGTTTTAGGAAAACATTTAATTAAACTGGTCTTAATTATCATACTTCAGACCCTTTAGGATGATCCTGTATGTCTGCTGTGATTTCCTGATGAAACATGATGATTCTCTCAATCCTAAAACTGAACACTGACTCAGAGTCTGACGTTCAGGAGATTCACAGTGAAATGATCACAATCTGGGTCTTGTACTCAGAACAACATTAAAGTTAGATCATCTTCTGAATGTGATTTGCGCATATTCCACATGAACCTCCTCTTCAACTTTCTGTAAATATGCATAACACAAGATATAGTAATAATGTAATGTAATGTGATATAGTTTTTTAAAGTAACAAGTCTTTTATAAACATCTGATGGTGCTGTTGTGTTTGAGATTTACTGTATGAGACAGATCATTATACTCTGAAACACCATTACCACCACATAAGAATAAAAAAATCATAAATTATAGTTTAATCATAATTAGGACAAAAGAGTCAAAATTGTGAGATTAAAAATGGTAAATTATGACATACGCAAGTCAAAATTTGTATGTCATAATTTCCACAGTTTGAATTCATAATTTGAACTTTTTAATGTGTATATGTGATATTTTAGACTTTTAAAGTCATAATTATGATTTACCAGAGCACGGTTTTTATTTCTTATCTGGTAGAAATGGGCTTCAATATTATACAGACAAAATCAAAAGCGCACACTGATCTACATCTGAAATTATACAAATACTCAACAAATTAACAATAAATTGTCTCACCGATTTCTGTGTTTTTCTTTTGTCGAATGTCGTCTCGGCGTAAGTGATCTCGACTTCACAAGTCTCAACTGTTTGAAATTATAGATGCATTAAAACAGCAAAACTCAATCTTAACTAGATCTGATTCTTCACAATATGAAGTTATTATTATGAATTTCAAAGTTAACACCAAAGTAACACTGAAAGTTTTTAAAAACGGCATTAACAAATTTAATTTGCCGTTAGGTCATAACTTTTTCCACACACAACAATTTCTAAAAGAGTGTTTATCATTACATTTATAGAGACAAATAAATCAAACTCAAATAGGATGTTAAACAAAGAAAAGTATTTTACATTATTTGTGTTTAATCAGCATTTAGATTCAACAAGCACAACCAAAGTTATCATTCATATACATAGATTTTAGAGCACCAGCCTCATCCTTACAGATTATATTCATACAAATTAACTTTTCTGTTTGTGCATTTCCAGTGTTGATTCAGTTTGAGAAACCTTTGTTTGTGTGTGTGAGATGAGTAAAGAACGACACACAGTGTCATTATATACAATTAGAAATATACATTTATTATGACAATGAAAATTATGAGAATAATTTTGTATTAAATGATACACTGAATTATTTCAAAGAATTATTTCTTATTTAACTTGTTTAAAAGGAGAAGAGAATACTTGCCATCTTTATGAGTTTTTCTGTGTTTCCTGCAGATCCAGAAGATCCAAAATCCAACAACAATCATCAGAGATCCAGCAGAGATCAACACTATCAGAGACACTGAGACTGGAGGAGAAGAAGAAGGAGGAGGAGGAGAAGACGGTCCGACTGGTGCTGTAATGATAAAGAAAGAAGTGAACGCGTCAGTCTGATCTCCAACAGAAGACAGAGATCAGGTCAGTAAATACACACATATATCATCAGTGCTGTGGTACCTGCACATGTGTGACAGAGTGTGTTGATGTCCAGATGTGTGGTCTGGTTGCTGATGGGATTGTTCAGCACACAGCTGTAGGTGTTTTTATCCTGATATTCCACCTCCAGAGGTAGAGAGAGACTGATGCTGAGATCACACACACTGATGCTGGACAATACACTGATTCCTGCGTACCAGGAGAGAGTCGCATCACTCACATTCAACACTGATGAACACACCAATGAACAATTTGATGAAGAACAGTGTGAAGAGTTACTGCTGATGACAGGAACAGGCAGACGAGCTGAAAAACATGAGAGAATAAGAGGAATATAAACACAACAATCAGATTATTTTCAACGTTGTGAACTGGAGTGAATCCATTTAATACATTTTGTGTTGAGTGTGTGTTTAGTGTGTTGATGGTCACTGAATGTGTCTGTCATCTATAAGATGATGTAACATCTTAATATGTAAGTAGAATATGTGAACGGATTAATGACGTCTCTACTCACCATAGACAGAAACACTGAATGATTTTGATCTCAGGTTCAGTCCACTCATCTCTAGTCTATAATCTCCAGCATGTTCAGTTGTGGTGTTTGTGATGGTCAGAGATCCAGTTTGATCGTCCAGCTTCAGTCTGTCTCTGAATCTCTCAGTAATATTATATATAGAGAAAGTTAGCTTGTTTTTTTTAATTTTAGCTATGAAAGACTTTTCAGCTCCATATTTCCACCGTATATCATCGTCTTCGTGTATTTCAGTATCATCAGTGTTTAGAGTAACAGAATCTCCCTCCATCACTGACACTGAATCACCAAACACACCTGATGAACAAACAGATTTACACAGATTACGGCCACTGATGGTTTACAAAGCCTGAAATCAGCAAAAGTTTACATGTAAAGTTGAGAATATCCAAAACAAGCACAAACTCAAAACAAAATATATCAGCCTTATTGGTGCAGCACATCCATTTAATTTGTTTTAAAGTGTAAAGAACAATAAGTGTTTAAAATTTCAAAATGTATTTACAGTAAATGCATGATAATTATTGCAGATTATGAGTACAGTTTTAATTTTGCTGGTTATTTTATTATGTATTTAAATAAATGAGAGATTTAGATCACTGGATAGTCGGCACTGTAAGTTTACTGCACATTTTCACTAGTGAATTTCCATGACATTTGTAGATTAATAGCTGCAGAAATATTTTTAAAAAGACAAAAAATGGGCTGATATTTGAAAGCTCAATGGAAAGTTCACATTTTCTGAACATTTACATTCACTGTAGAGATTTCCATTATATCCATTACCATTTCCAGACCTGAAAATGTCACTTTAAACCTAATCCTAATCCCAAAAGAGACTGCATTCAAAGTTAGTAGATCTTGTATTATGTTCATACAATGTTGATAATTATTTTGGTACATAAAAGCAGATGAAAATAATCGAATTCTAATTTACACTGAAACGGGAAAAAAAACAAGCCGTAAAAATGCTTTTATAACTTACCAGTCAGACTCCAACAGCAAAAAAAGAGCAAAACTAACATGCGAAACATTTTCTTCAGTGGTTCAGTGTGTGATCTAACAGCAGAACTGTTCAAGTGTTGTGTGAATCCTCCTATACAGCGTTTCGCCCTCCTAGTTCACACATTGCATTTGCATATGATATAAGGTTATAGTTCTAAGGGGCCCTTAAGATTTTAACTGTTCTTGAAATATAAAAAATATAATTTATTCTTATCAAAAGGTTAAGAGTTCATATTAGAAGTAACACCGCCTCAGTGAAAGCTTTTCTTCTTATAGTGTAGTTACCTGACTGTTTCAAATGGCTAGAAGAATATTGTGTGAATTGTAGATGACCTACATTTCATGGTGAAATGGAGCATGACTCAAGTGATTTTAAAATTAATAATGAATAAAAAAAAAAAAAAAAAAAAATGTGTGAAAGGAAAAACCAGAGTGCAAAGTTAAAAGCGTGTTTGATCTCACAGTACTGGCTTTACTGGGGTTTATCTTCTGAGTCAAACTGAAACCTGCAGCCGTTATTTTTCTAAATGTGGTTTGATCCGTTGGGTGGACAAACATGTGTCGGTAACTCTGGGCATTCAGTGCATGAGTGTTTAGTTTGTAGGTGAAGAGTTTCTTCCTGTGCTTCTACTATAAACAGCTTTTTTGGCACTTTAATCTACTGGGGAAAAAACATGAGAAACTGAGGAAGAAAAACAATAGCATATTTATTAGTCACACTTTAGATCAGGGTCAAATTTTCATTAACTGCATACCATCATCAATAACACATGAAATATGCTCATATTATTATAAACATCAGAGCAGTGACTGTGAGAACAGCAGTAACTATAGCGCATCCTCTCCTGTGAAAGTAAGATATTCTAAGAGAGATGTGATTTTCTGCTTTGAACACTAGAGAGCGATGATGTGCTGAATTTGACATTTTTCTCTTTACAGGAGAGTACAGAGAACAGTGAAATGTGGAATCAGTATTCAATGAAGTTAGTAAATTTCCATGCATGTTAAGCTAAAAATAGAATATAATTTGAGTTTCTGAATGTTCTATATTGTGACTATGCCTACTATTTGTGAACCACTAAATTAAACTAGAGCAAAGCAACAAAATTTCAGATGTAGGACTACCAGTAAACAATTTGCATGGAAAAAAAAAACTTCTGATGAAATCAAACAGTGTGGCACAAAGAACGAGAATAGACAAAAGTAAAAGATCCTGGCAGAGAATAAATATGAACTAAAGGTGTAAGTCAGGGCCCATATGAGCTCTCCAGTTAATTCTGTTTTGATCATAATTTTTTGCTGACATTTGCAAACACGGGCTCTGATTTCTGCGAAGTAAATTGCAGGAACCTGCTGATGCAACAGTTTAATAACATAATACATATCAGACATTAACACTTGTCTGGTGGATCAAGTGGATTTTTTGAAGGGGCAAATAAAGGAGAATTTTACATGCCCAATCAGACAAGTATCCTGATTAAAACGTCAGTATATATATATATATATATATATATATATATATATATATATATATATATATATATATATATATATAAAAGAAATAATAATAAATAATAATTATAGATATAGAGAGAGAGAGAAAGAGAGAGAGAGAGAGCAATAGTGACATCTGGTGGTCAGACTTGTTTTCTCCAACATGTCTAACAAAAACAGCAGAGCAGAAAAAGCATGTGACCAAACAAAGCTTCAGAAGTCTGTGACACAGGAGTGGAATCAATCTGGGATCGATACAGTTCTATCTAATCTCATCTAAATTAATTTGTGCCAATGAGACCACAACTCATGTCATTTGTAGCCTGGTCAACATATTCACAGGAGCACAATCACTTTTTGTGGGCTGGTGCAACAAAAACCAACTTTACATCTTAAAAACAAAAAAAATGGTCATTGATTTCAGAAGGACGAGGCCAAAACCAGATCCAGTCTCCATTCAGGGAACAGATGTGGATCTGGTCTCCAACTATAAGTACCTAGGAGTGCAGCTGGATATCACACTGGACTGGTCCAGCCACATGGAGACAGTATATTAAAAAGTATTAAAGTATTAAAAAGTTTTTAAGATGGCTGCGATCTTTGAACATTTGCCAACCTCTGTGATGCACCTCCTATTTTTTTTCTATTTTTTTTTTTTTTTTAGGAGAAAATTTTATTTTATTAAATTTTAATTTCAGGAAAATTTTCTACTAACAATAACCTAACTTTTACATAACGTTAGTGAAAGTTATGGGAAGGTTCCCTATTAGCTGGAGACAATCCACAAAATATTCAGATAAACAGATACACTCTGAACATCACAAAACAAGCAACTTAAATCACAACAAAATAACAGCAAAAAATAAAAGTAATTTTAAGAACTAAATAAAACAGCAAGACAATTCAGCCCAGCTGCATGATTAATTCTTGCCACAATGCATGCTGGGAGTCATCAATGGGTCCTTCTTAATACTTAAATTGATGTTTTCTCAATTCCTTGCTCCTCCGTCCTTCAGCCCATGAAACCCGATCAAAGAAAGCTATCCTTAAGGACATCTCAACTCTTTAACTGCACTGTGAGGAACTAGGATCAAGGAGTGATGAAGCTTCAGGTGATGAGTGAGGATACACAGGTGTCTCCTATGCTGAAGTCTTTCTTGTCCAGAAACCTGATGCACACAAATTGTCCTATCTTCTAATTTTCTATATTTCCTGCAGGTGCAGAAGATCCTGACAGCAGTTACAATCGACAGAAAACCACAATCACCAGCAGCTGCAGAGATCAACACTATCAGAGACACTGAGACTGAAGGAGAGGAAACAATCATTAATGTAAATGAATATGTCAGTCTTAACTCCAACAGAAGACAGAGATCAGGTCAGTAAACACACACATCTATCATCAGTGCTGTGGTACCTGCACATGTGTGACAGAGTGTGTTGATGTCCAGATGTGTGGTCTGGTTGCTGATGGGATTGTTCAGCACACAGCTGTAGGTGTTTTTATCCTGATATTCCACCTCCAGAGGTAGAGAGAGACTGATGCTGAGATCACACACACTGATAGAAATATACAGAAATTTAATAAAGTTGTCAAATAGTCTGCTCTGCATAAATTATAAATTAAGTCCTTCACCATAAATAACTATCAGCATTATGCCACAGATGCTGCTGATTGATCTTTAGTTGTACTGAATATTCAAGAGTATTTGAAGGACAGGACAAATGATCTCTACTCACCATAGACAGAAACACTGAATGTTTTTGATGTCAGGTTAGCTCGACTTATCTCTAGTTGATAAACTCCAGCATGTTTGTGATGGTCAGAGATCCAGTTTGATCGTCCAGCTTCAGTCTGTCTCTGAATCTCCCATCAGGAACATCAACATATGTGGAAAAGATTTGCTTCTTTTTCTTTATTTTAGCCATTAGAGACTTTTCAGCTCCTTATTTCCACAGTAAATCATTGTCTTCACGTATTTTGATATCATCAGTGTATTAAGTAACAGAATCTCCCTCCATCACTGACACTGAATCAGCAAACACACCTGATGAACAAACAGATTTACACAGATTAAGGCTTCTGAGAGTTTTGTAATCACCTTGATAATTAATATAAGTGAAGAATGTAACTGAAATGAAGCCAAACAATATATTTACGACTTACCAGTCAGACGACACCAGCACAAACATAACAAACCAACCACATGAATCATTTCCTGAAAAGTCTGATCTGATGAAACGATCTGCCGAAAGCACTTGAGCTGGCGTGTGAATCCTCCCACGACAGAGTTTTACCCACGTAGACTCTTTACAGGCTCTTTACAAATGATGTATTAAATATACATTCTTATTAAGACTTAATAGTCAAAAACATTTTTCTTTCCATTATTTAACTCAGAACTTTTTTCAAAAGTATGGTAAAAACTCATCAAAAAGTTAATACTATCTTCCGTCACACACTGTTGCTCTTGCAGCTCATCACCTGGGTGAAAACAAAACCTGCTGCGGTTTTCTTCACATGTGGTTTGAGCTGAACGAAGAGTTTCTTCCTGTCTTTTTATGAACCTCAAAACAGCTTTACAGTCATTTACATTAAAAAAGGTATAATCTGAGTCAAAAAGTTAAATACACCAGACTTGAACATTTTCCTGGCTGATATCTATAAGCAGTTATAGACAGAGAGAGACAATGTTGATCTTCTGTGTTGTCTTTTAATGTAACATTGCATCCAAATCCAAAGACATTTTCAAAAAAAGTAGTACTAAATAGGTTAAAAAAAAAAAAAGCTTATAATGACAACGACAGAATTAATAATAACAATAATAAACATAAACGTACACAACTATACCTGGCTGTCATTTCTTCTTCTAAATCAGTTGTCACTGTTCACTGAAGTACCTCTCTCTGTTCTAGGTCCAATATTTCTGGTCTTCATCTTTCCTGCTGCAGTTGCATCTCAGATACCAGTGACAGTAAGTTATTTACAAGATGTAACAGCTTTCATTGCAGAGTATCAGTTCTTGATGCATCATCAAGTGCTTCATCTCCTTACCGGCGTGATGAATCTGATCTTCAAGCAGAAGGAACGGGATGAAATGTTCTGAAAGCTACCAATCCACAATCGGACTTGTGATGCAGTCTGAATCATAATCATGCAGTGTTCGTTTGCTGAAGAGAACTGGACACCTGACCGAGGTTGTCTTTTTCATGACGGTTTGAGCTGAACAACACCCAAAATGCAGAACTTTCCTGTTATCACTGTAAAGTTGCTTCGAAACATTGTATAAAGTGTTCTTCTAGACTACTTCTTGGTTGCATACGTTTGAGCATACCTGGTGAAGTGGTTGACTACAACCAGTATGTACTGAAAGACACCTTTACTCCATTCTAAATAAATATAGTCTATCTATAGAAAGGAGTTCAAGGGATAAAGCAGTTGTTGTTCTTCTCATTGGAGCCCTTTCGTGGGTTTTCACGCTTTTGTCTTTGACTAACAGGACCACAACAGACCAACAACAAACTCTTGACTCCTCTGTCATTTACCAGGACCTGTAACATTTGTATTTATTTATTTAAAAGTGAAGATATCATATTATCATAGCCTTGGTGTAAAAAAGCCAGAATGTGTAGTTAAAAACTTCACCAGTGCTATTAGAATTAGAAAAGATTGTAAATGATGATAATTTTTTGCCTTGCCTTTGCCTTCCTGAGCCACAGGGTCAAAGGTCATTAGGCTCAATCTCACTATAAATAAAGGTGAATGCATAACTTTGTTTGACAGCCTTTGCTTTTTGAATTTACTGCCAAGTTAATATAGCAAAAAGTACAGCATTATAAATGTGTAAACCATTTTTTTAAAAGCATTGTTTAGATTTGTGATGTTGATAACTGTGGGAACACATCATCACAGTCTGAAAAGGGACCATAATGTTTAAATTCAATAATAATAATAATTATTATTATTATTATTGTTCTCCT
Source organism: Leucaspius delineatus (assembly GCA_023718395.1). Lineage (NCBI taxonomy): Eukaryota > Metazoa > Chordata > Actinopteri > Cypriniformes > Leuciscidae > Leucaspius > Leucaspius delineatus. Next base: position 33,405,740 of record CM043363.1, read on the forward strand.
CATTTGGATATTAAATGTTTTACTTTATTCCCTGGTTTCACAGTCGAGGCTTAAGCTAGTCCCAGACTAAACTGCAAGTTTAAGCTGTCGTAACTGAAAATAACTTGCACTGACATAATCTTAAAATATATATGTGCCATTGTTTTGTCTCGGGGTGCACACCAGTAATTTTTTAATTACTGAAAGCTGTTTAAATGTCCTAGTATATAAGGCCTAATCATGGCTTATTCTAAGACCTGTCTGTGAAACTGGGCCAAATGTGATGTATGAACTGTATTTCCACAAGACTGTGCTCACATTACTGTCACATGAGATGTAGTCTCAAGATCAAGGTTTTTTTTTTTTTTTTTTTTTTTTTTTTTTTTTTTTTTGGCCTTGTTGTGTTATTAAAATAATAAATTAATTTAAAACTCGACAGTAGTCTTTAAATTCTTTAAGGTAATAAACTCCAGACTGGGGTTAGGAATAAGCAATGTAATAGGCGAGTCTACTTTTGCCAACACGGCGCAACAGCGGAAGCATTAGGGATTGACATCAGGAACAGGAACAGTTACGGGAAGGATTATGGATGCATGCACTAGTTTCACTTTTGCATTCGTTTTTTTTTTAGGAGAAAATTGGTGAAAATGAAGCTTTTATTTAACGTGCTCGCAGTGATATTGTTTTTACTCGACCACAGTAAGACGTTTTTTATTAACGTCGAGGCCAAATCTTTGGATTACAGTGATTGCTGGATTGCTGAATAGCTAGGCTAAAAAGAGAAACTATAACTTACTGAAATCGATGGTCGATGAAACACTTTTTAACGATAAAAAACGAGATCAGATCAGCTGCGCGATGTGTCGTTTTAAACAATAAGTAGAAGATGACATTTTGTGTAGGCCTACATATGTAATGTGAGTCGCTTTGGTTTAAAGCTTCTGCCAAATTCATAAAATGTAGGCATCAATGTTGCCTTACACACGTTTACGTTGTTTAGGACTTAAATATGTTTACAAAATGTAGAAAACACGGCACTGTTTTATTTGAGTGTTAAACAGAGACAGTAATGCAGTGCAAAATTAACTAACGTATTAGCTTAACAAACAAACCATGAGCAATCCATTTGTTACTGACGTTAGTAAATAAACATACAGCTGTTCATTGTTCGTTCACAGTGCATTAACTAATATTAACAAAGATTAATAAATGATGTAGGCCTATGTGCAGTTCATTATAAGTCCATGTTAACTATTGTAGTTAACTAATGTTAACTAACAAACCTTATTGTAAAGTGTTACCATAATTATCTTTACTATTTTTTGGGGTACTAGTCATCTATGTAATATATTGAGTCTATGAAAATGTTTGATTAATTGCATTTGCAAATATACTGTATGTGTAGGGAGAAGGGTGTGAGAATATGAATCAGGATATGGGTTGTGTAAGAATATCATTCATGAGACTCGTGTGTGTTTGTCTGATGAGTGAATGTGTGAGTCAGTGTTTTTCTGATGTTTGTTTGCATGTTTAAAATTATGAATCCAGACTTATTTTTCTACTCACAATTATGATCTGTAGAAAAAATAAATCACTGCACTATTGTATGTTTTGCTCAGGTGTGTCTAGTGTTGGATCAGATGAAGTTTCAGTGATAGAGGGAGATTCAGTCACTCTATACACTGGTGTTCAAACACACCAACAAGAAGATATAAAATGGTACTTCAGCAGCATTCGCATCGCTCAAATCAATGGAGATCTCAGTAAGATCTGTACAGATGTTCGGTGTAATGAAGGCACTGAGAGATTTAGAGACAGACTGAAGCTGGATAATCAGACTGGATCTCTGACTATCACAAACACCACAAACACACACTCTGGAGAATATAAACTGAAGATCTTCAGCAGCAGCGACAGTGAAAAGATCTTCAGTGTTTTCGTCACTGGTGAGTCATTTAATGAGTGTTTAAATGCAGTTTATATATGTTTAAAACATGTTAATGCAAGATCCTCCAGCATCTGTTGGTTTGTGTTTCAGGTGTTTCTGCTGGTGAACTATATGAAGTGAAGGAGGGAGAATCTGTCACTTTAGATTCTGCTTTTATACATCACCCAAATTATTTAATTACATGGTATTTTAATGACATTCTCATCGCTGAAATCACTGGAGATCAGAGTCAGATCTGTACAGATGTTCAGTGTAAAGACAGATTCAGAGACAGACTGAAGCTGAATCATCAGACTGGATCTCTGACCATCACAAACACCAGAAACACAGACTCTGGACTTTATAAACTACAGATGATCATCATCAACAGCAGATTCAGCATCACTAGAGTGAAGAGATTCAGTGTTTCTGTCATTGGTGAGTATAATTAAATCATTTAGTATATTTTCCTTTGAGGAATCTGAAATTAATTTCAATATTTTTAAATCAACCCAATAAGTGTTTGGTTGTGAACTGTTCAAAAAAGTAAGTTTTGAGTCAGTGACACTTTGGCTAATGTTATTAACATGAAAAATGCATAATATTCTGGTGAATTCTGCTTCCAGTTTAGCTCAAAGTGCTGATGCTTTTGAACTAAACTGATTGCTGATGAACAAAAGTCACACACAATGACAATGTCATACACCTGATGAGAAAGCAGAAAGGTGTAATTATCAGTCAAAGATATTGGTAAGTACTGGATGGATTATCATTCACAATAATGTCTGTTTCTCTTCATCTGTTCCAGGTTCAGGTCTGTCTTCAGGAGCTGTAGCAGGAATAGTTGTTGCTGTTCTGCTGGTGTTTGCTGCTGTATCTGCTGCTGTTGTGGTTTACTACCGTCACCGCATGAGCCATGCAGCAGTGCCACAGACTGTAAGTATTACAGATATGAGATTTACTGTGCACAAAAACCTTTTAAATAACAGGGGTATGAATATATATAACAAACATAGCGATACACAAATACATACACTGCTGTTCAAAAGTTTGGGACTGGTAAGTTTTCAATGTTTTTGAAAAAAAGTCTCTTATGTTCAACAAGGCTGCATTTAAAAATACAACAACAACAATTATTTTTATTTTTTTTATATAAAATATTGTTTAAAGAAGCAAAATCAAGAAAGCTAAAACCCCCATGTTCAAAGCTATTTATGACAACAGATTTTTTGATGTAATGTCTCTTGTGTTTCCATAAAAAAAATCAAAAAGCATTATATCAACCTCTACACAATTTGTCTTGTCCACATGCAAAGAAAGAGCAGGGTTGGTCAATCTAGAAACACCCTCCGCTTAGGCGAGGAGAGCCCTTCCTCATAAAGACAAGTATCTTTGGAGCCAGAAATTTAACTTTTCTTAGCTTTAGTAATTACTGGATTGTTGTATTTTTATCCCGCTGTAACCTATAAATCATTCTTAAATATACCCGTAATCTGCTGCAATCAAATATTGCCCTTACCTTTGATTAAGGATGTAGGATGTCGATTCAGGGTCCTCGGCGTTGCCTCTAACCTGTTCAATTTTGAATTCGAATGCACTGGGTGTTTGCCAATACTAATAGCCTGGTTGACACCAGACCCTTCTCAGTCGCAACTGAGGGTGGGTCTGGGGAAGGTTTATTCACAGCCCATTTCCAAAGGGGCGTCACCAACGGATGTTACTCAAATGCCTCTGGGCGCAATTGGATTGACCTAAAACCAATCAGAGTGATCGTCATCGTGTAAAGCCCGCCTCAACTTTTGTGATTGATGCCTCGATTTGGAAAAATTGGAAATGGGCTTGAATGGGCTCTTGGCCAGACGGACTTGCAGAGCAAATCTCAAATTTGCCAGAAGTTCATCGGGTTTTCCCAGGCTACAATAGTAATATTCCATTACAAAAATCATGAAATAATGATTACTCTTAGACTTGTTTAAAAAGTTTTACAAATCACCACAACATGATTTCGTTTTATTTAAAAAGATTCAGAATAATACAAAGACAAAAAATTCCAAAGGCAAAAATAACATAAACACATAAAGTCTTCACCCGAGATGCTGCACCAAAAAACACTCCAAGGCTTTTTATACTAACTCTGTTCTGGGCCGCCTTTTGGGCTGTCATTCTAAGGCAGCTAATTCCCTTATAAGGTCAAACTTTGGACTTAACCTAGTCCTTTATTAACATACGCTTACAGAAGCACACATTCAAAATATATCTATTTTCTTTTCAAGCCTATTTCATGCAGCACATAAACAAAAGCTTTATTTGGTAAGTTTGACTATCAAATTGACTGTCACCTTTTGACCTTTCTCTGGTTTCACACATTTTCTAGGTCTTGGCTGAACGATGTTCTCAGTTCCCCTTTAAAACACGTGGTCCTAACAACCTAAACATACCGTTCACATACACCCACACACAACACCTCTTCTCCGTCTTGCGAGCTCTCTTTGCGTTGTCCCTCAGGAGGTGTTTAACTATAAGAACATAAAAATCTCAACCATGTCTGTTAAATTAACATTTCTTATTTCTGGGTCATTTTCATCTGTTACATTCAATGCATGCAGATAGTCATTAATATATACCATCTCTTCAGAAGAAGATTTTTCTGGGAACTTATCAGAAGAATTCATAATCAATTGTTCTCCAATATTTATTACAGGATCAAACTTTAATTTTCCTCTCACATTGACATCTTTATAAATTGTAATACCCAAATAATTCACTTGAGACTTATAACAGGAATATTGTGCAGGAATGGAGCAGAACAAGACTTTAAAGGGTTAGTTCACCCAAAACTATTATTCACCCTCATGTTGTTCCAACCCCGTAAGACCTTCGTTCATCTTCGGAACACAAATTAAGATATTTTTGATTAAATCTGAGTCACTATTAAATCACTATTCATTTCCTTCTCTCTGGGCCTCGAGTTAGTTCATGTAGTGTTTTAGTGCAGCGCTTTTGTGTTGTACGTCTTAACAGATCTTAAATCACAGACGCAGTAGTTTATTGCTTTGTTCACATATGATGTCCTCGTGCCTCCTGCAGCAGATCTATGGCATCTTCACACAGCTTTTATTACTGTATTTTCTGTGTGTGTGTTCATGTAACTGAAACATTAATCCTCCTCATTACTTTTACCTTTTGTGAATTTGTATTTTCTTACAGGAGAATGATTACATGTGAAAGCTCGCCACCTGATCCTCATTCCTTTGAGGAAGAAGACGTCCTTAAATCCGACTCAGGCCGAGGCTGACAGTAAAACAATGTCAAATCATTTGTCATTTTGACACTATGGTTGAAATGGACCAGAGAAGCGGCTCAGCTGAAACTCACTTCACTCTATTGTTGCTGTTACTGAAGAAAATCACTGTTACTAATGTTTATGGTTTAACCAGTAACTAACCCTTGTGGCCTGTTGCATGAAACTAGTTAAACAAACACAAATACTGAACATTACTTGATGTATTGTTTGTCTGGGAGAATGTTTAAAGTCCCCCTGTAGTCAATAACTGTATCCCTTAAAACTCATCTTTCATTACTGAAATGACATATTTCAAAGCCTCCACTCACTCACACAGCTCAGAGATCCACTGGTTGACAATCACAGATTGATCTGATTGGTTACAAGGTATGTTTGTGACATCAGAAACACCAGAGATTTCAGGCTGTGTTTTTGAGACTGTCTTTGGTTCACTGCAGTTTTAGGCAGGACATACTCAGTAATGGTGTTGACATGAATTTGCACATTTTTTTTCTTAAAGCACACTAAGACTCTGCTATGTCTTTTAGGACATATAAACAACATTAAAAGCTGGATTTTCACCACAGGGAGACTTTAAGTCTTCATGTACATTTGGTAGATATTTATTTATCTTCCTCAAAACATCTGACATTTTACGAGATGATATTGATTAGTTAAAAAATTTTTTTGGTTTTCATGCGAGATGGAAGACAAATGACACACTAGGTCTTTATCTCGTGTTTTTTAGTTCTGCTGCTTGTCAAGTATGATTTTTTATTTTGATATATATAATTGTATTTTGCTGATGTACCTGTCTTACATCGATGATTGCCTTGTTTCTTTGTTCTATTTTTGTATGCGTCTTTCATCTGGTGCTCATTTTTTGTTCACTTTACATCAATCATGGAAAAAATTGCCTTCAACACTATTAAAAGTAAAGCCCACAGCATTATCTTTTCTGAAACTCTAAAGATCTCTGTATGTTTATGTGATAAACATGATTAAACACATGATCCACTCTGTGCATGATTTATTTTTATTAACTATTAATAACATTTATTTTCCGTACAGGATTAATATTTATATGCTTTTGAAAACTAAATAACCCCAACACTTGGGCCACAGTTAGTGTGTGTGTGTTTAGTAAGAGGAAACAAAACTAGACAGCTGTCTGAAAACATATAATAATATAAACCTCATGACTTGAGCAACAAGCTGAAGTTATCAATAAATACAGATCTGTTTTTACCTAGGAACAGTGGGGAATTTGGGGAGAATTTTTATTATTAAACAGAGATTTACTGAACCAATTGTCTGACTTTAACAAAAACATTCTAAACGAATATATATATATATATATATTTCTGCTAATGCTGTAAACTATGCAGGGAGCCTTTGCTAATTACTAAGGTTAACTACAGAATCCAAACTATTAGCCTAAATTCAGTTTTTAGATATAATAATCAACACTCATAACAAACATGTAGGCCTAAGCTGCATATTAGGCAGTTTTTGCACTAACTTATAAATCATATTATAAAATTGTTTTTACTCTAATTCGTTTTTGAAATATAATCATTTACACTCTGGCTGTCATTTTCATGACAGATTTATTTAAACCTACATTAAATAATCAAGATAGTAGAAAATGAAGTTGTACTTCTAATGAAATGACACACTGACACTGTTTTCCATGTTTAATACGGTAAAGCTGATTTTAAGCAGTCTATTGTATAAAGTGCTGTATATAAATAAACATGACGAGACTTTAGTGGAGTGCCATAGAGCTCGTGCAAACATATGTTACTATAATCAGATGCTTTTCTTATGCTTTATTAAAATACTTGCTGTTTTCTCAATTTTGTTGTGTATATTTTGTTATTGAGAAGAAAGCGTGGCAGCACATATTTACCTTCCTTTTTAGGATAAAGTTACACCAATAGGTGGCGACAAGTGAGCGACTTATGTGTGAATCAGTACTTTGGCCCAAATAGATCCCTATATTGTCACAGTAAAATTTTAGCATAACAGATGTAATTGCTGTTACATCAAGGCAAATTTGTCCATGTCTAAAATATTTATGATCCATATTGATGATCTAGCAATTTATAAAACCATGCAAACCATTTAGCTAACAATAAGGCTGAATTGGTAAGCTGGCTACTTTTGTCCAAAATTTCAGCTATGGTGAAAAGTGAGCCAAATGCTCTGGGGTAAATTGAGCCAGCCATAAGCCACTGTAGTTAGGATTAATCCCTGAAGTATAAACTGGTATAATTGCAATGTAATATTACACAATTGGTTTAGTTGATCATTTTTTTAATCTCCAAGTACACCAAATCCTTAATATGAAACAGAAGAAGCTTAATTATAAGTATATTCCCACCTGTAGTCCCTAATGGTCTAACATGTTCAACACTGCAGAAAAACTTACCATTCCAAGAACCTTCTGACTAAAATGTTAATTTGTTTCAGTGACATTAGCAGTCAGATCCAATACAACTGGCTGCTTCATCTTTCAAAAAAAGTTTATTTGTGAACTCTCCATTACACTGTGCCTCGTTCACAAAACAAAATGCTCCGAACAAACATATAATCCGCTAACGTGAACCGCCATTAAAATAAATCGTTTCTGACACTGGGATCCTTCTGAAGTCTGTATAGAGACGCAAACCGTTTAAACTGGACGTGTAAAAGCAAGTGTTCTTTCACTGTAGCTGTGAAAGACTGTAAAATCTGTTTACAAAGACCCCTGTGTTGTTTATGGGATGTCAGTATATGTTAAAGGTACAAAACAGATGTTAGTCGCAGCATGGCCTTGCTAATTCAGCAGAAAATGGATTTCAAATTGTAATTATTTTGTAAATTTCTGGTTTAAATTGTAAAACATACTGTTTGTTCTGTAAATATGGTTATATTTGTCTTGTATTTCTACAGAATTATTCAACTGTTTGTATAATATTGTTCATATAAACATATGTCTACCTAATTTTCTTTGTTTAATTGTAGACCTCAAATATCAACAATAATTTTCTCTCTCTTACCATAATTGGAAACACACCCATCCATTTTTACTCTGAACTCATAACTTAGAGCGCCCCCTGGCGGACAGATTATTCCCTTTAAAAGCTGAAAAAAGCGTCTTTTTTTTTTTTTTTTTTTTTTTTTTTTTTTTGTGCATACAGACAACAACATTGTCAAAAGATCCCCGTTCACACGGATCCATGAAAACAACTTAAACGTTTTAAACACTGTATTCTGCTGCCAGGCCAGTAGTTGGCGATGTCACTTTGTAAAGAAACACTGCACGCACATAATGAATATACATGAATAATACATGTAATAGGCTAGAAGCTGTAGGACTACAAATTAGTTGGACTACAAAGCCCATGACTCATAGCACTAGAAAATGAATTCAAACTTCTTGGGTTTCCTCTTTGTGGTACCACGTGTTAAGCAGCAGGAGAAGTGGTTTTTTAAGGCCGTGTAATCGCAGATGAAAAGACCAGTTGATGAGCAGCAGAGAACTGATTTGTGAAAGTGAAGGTTGTGATTTATTATGGATAAAGTGAGTTGTCTAGTTTTAAGGTTTTAACATTTGAATTTGCCCTTTGTTTTAGTGTCCTTAAGGGAAATGTGTTGATTGGTGCCTCAGAGAATTAAGCAGATACATCTAGGTATACATGTATTGCTCTCAGTGGGATAATTGAACTGGGAGATTAAGGTTTGACTTTATGATTTACATTTGGAGTTTGGAGTGAAATTGTGTTTGTTTTATTTGTGATTGGGTGCACTTATTTGCAGAGCCATTGCCATTAGATGAGTGGGAATCCGGTTGTCTGTAACAGTTACAATTTTGTGTTTGTTTCTTTGCCACTTCTGTTTACATGTTGTGCTTTTTTTGAAAGTTGCATTATAAGTTATATTTACAAAGAAACACTGTGGTCATTGCTGTCTTGAGTTCTCCTCACCTCTTGCGAGATGATGGGGTTTACACATGAGCATGACATCACCATTTTCACAAATTCACCATTTTTGTAGATTACATGGAGACAATAATATTATTTTCAAAAACGTGCACTTTGAGTCCCATTATTTTCTGAAGTTTGTGTTTTTAGGTGCCTAAAACTGTTTCGGTCAGGACCACTACACTATCATCAAATACGAAAGACAATTTGCATGTTACTTTGACGTCTAATTTTACTGTTTTAATTAATTTAGTTGCTGCTGCACCAGGCATATGAACAGAGTTCACAGTTTAATTCAATGTTAAGAAAACACTACATCCTTATGCATCGCTTTCTGCCAGAACTTTTACGTGCTTTTCTCAAACCAATGAAGTGACGTCGACGTCCGGGTTAGCGGTAGCATTAGCCATCAGGCAAGTGTTATTTAAATAAACTCCTGATGAACTTACAAACTTTCCAATGCCATCCCTTTAATGCTCCTGTGTAGTAGATGATCACACATGTACACAATGATGAAGAGAGAATGCAGTCTTTAATAAATCCAATGGCATAAAGGTGAATCTGAACAGAGAGAGCTACACACACTTAACATAGATGATACCCAACAATGAAACACATCGACTTATGAGTGCACAGTTGAACATAATGAGTGACAAAGACAACAAACAACTAACTGGCAGAAAGTGGTGAGATACAAAAAGTTATATATATATATATATATATATATATATATATATATATATATATATATATATATATATATTATTAAGCTGTAGTAAATATTATTTGCAAATAAAATGTCATTTAAAACGTTCAATGTTTCTGTCTATGGTGAGTAGAGATCACCAACCCTGCCTTCTACATTTATTAACTATTTAATATACTACATTAATCTGAACTGTAGCAGCAGCTTTATTACCCTGAAACTGAAAGGAATTAAATAATAAACATGTTTTTATAACTTACCCATCAGACTCCAACAGCAGAAACAAAACCAAAAAAACATCTTCAGCTCTTCAGCGAAACATCTGATCTGATAAGACTGTCTGCAAATCTTGTCCTTTGGTGTTGGGCCCTCATAGATCACACACACACACACACACACACACACACACACACACACACACACACACACACACACACACACACACACACACACACACATGCTTTGAGCGTGTTCTGAAGGTCTACATGCTCATGAAGACATTCTTCCTTTTTTTTACTTTAACTCATTTTTGAACAAGTTGTGTTAAATATGTAAAACTAAAAAAATATTGTGAGGAATTGAGCCTAACTCCTAGTGATTTAAAAATGATTGTATATCATTTATTAAATTGTTGTGTATGGATAAAAATGTATGCCACCTCACAGTACCAGTTGAGTCAAACTGAAACCTGCTGTGGTCGGCTGTCCTCAGAAAAGTAGTTTGATCTGTTGGTGGACAAACTTGTTTGTGAGACACAGAAAGGGTATTTAGAGCATGTGTGTTTAGTTTGGTGAAGGGCCTTTTCCTGCTTCTATGCACAGCTCAGACTCTTTAATCTACAGATGCATTGATTGAACCAGGATGAGAAACTATTGCTGATAAAGACAAGTAGTATGGCTTCTAGTAAAAACTACTAAAACTTTTTGTCAAAACTTTTTAAACGTAGTTTAGTTGTTTAGATTTCACATGTGTTGCTATTTTTAAAAATTCAACTGGAAAAAAGCCACTATTATGCCAAACCCTGTTATAGAATAAAGTCGTCGTGTTTACAACTGTGACAGTGGCCGCTTATCGGGATAAAAAAAAAAAGTATTTCCAAAAGTATGTGAAGTTCACAAAATAGAGTCTTTAAAAGATGTCAAAGAGTTTTCCTTGAGGCACTGTGCCTTGGGAACAGAGCGTTTTTCACGGAGGGCTTCTCTCTGAGGATCTCTGAGAGGTTAAAAGGAGTAGAGATGACAGTGAAGGATGAGAGAGGACCAGGCCTGGGACAATTATGTTGTGTTTAACTATGTTTATATGCAGCAGTTGGCCATGAGTGGCTTCTGTTTTGTTGTTTGTTTACTTTGGGAACTAAAGTTACCTTGAACGTCTCCCCTCCTTCTTCCCTGAACTCTTAAAGGAACACTCCACCGTTTTTTGAAATAGGGCTTATTCACTTTCTTTCCTACATTTAGATAGGTGGGCAAATGCATTTTTGTCTCAGTGCATGCATTGTTTTAGTTTGACAGGGTCGGCGTGAGCTTAGCTTAGCATAATGAATGGAATCCTTTGTTGCCAGCTAGCATGTCCTGAATAAAAGTGATATAAAAAATAAAAAAACCCTACCTAATTACTTCTTGTGGCCTGCGTATTCACATCGAGTACAACTAGTGATGCAGATTAACACTAGGCGATTTCCTAGGCAGATATTGACTTTAGGCAGATATATATTAAGGACTATAATAGGGGGAAGCACAGGCGAAGCACTGCTACTTGGGCGTGATATCTCTGTGCCCAAGTAGCAGTGCTTCGCCTGTGCTTCCCCCTAATATAGTCCCAAGCCAATATCTGCATAGGAAATCACCTAGTGTTAATCTGCATCGCTATTTGTACTTGTTGTGAATACGCAGGCCACAAGAAGTAATTAGGTGGTTTTTTTTATTTTTTGCATCACTTTTACTCAGGACATGCTAGCTGGCAACAAAGGATTCCATTCATTATGCTAAGCTAAGCTAGCGCCGACCCTGTCAAACTAAAACAATGCATGCACTGAGACAAAACTGCATTTGCCCACCTATCTAAATGTAGGAAAGAAGGTGAATAAGCCTATTTAAAAAAACGGTGGAGTGTTCCTTTAAACCTTGCTACATTGGTGCCGAAAACCCGGGAGGAAGGAGGGACGGCTGTCATAGAGCCCTCGCCGCTGTGGGGAAGTCGCGGTGACCAGATTGGATCAGAACAGAATCTGCCACCAAGGACGCTCGAGGCGGTGGAGCAGGAGGGCTCGTCGAGGGGACGGACTTTATAGGTCAAAACGTTGAAAGAGTTAGCATTTTAGCACTTCTGGGTCCATCGTCCAGAACTCAATGGGTTTTTTGAATGGGGTTTTGGTTAAATGGCTGAAATAAGGTGGTGAGCACAAGCTCAAGACACTTTCATGTTTTACTCTATGACATAAAATACATCAGTATTACCCCACTCGTGATTTTTAAATTACAGACAAAGGAGCACAGTGAAGGTTGTGATTTTTATTTAATAATGAACATTAGGTAGATTTCCATATGATAAACTAAAAATAGCTTTTTTTTGGTATGCTTTGAAACTGGTAAACCACTAAATTAAAACATTTCAGACATCACAATAACACCAAAATATATGATACACAGAGTGAATAAAATAACTAAGACTAAATGAGAACAAAACCGAGAGGTATTTTCCTGTTTGAGATCTAACAAAAGATCCTGTAGATATGATATTTGATCATTTTTTTGGGGGACTTTTTAATACACAGACTCCGCCTTCGATTTCTGAAATGAAACAAAAACTAAATCAGGAACCTGTTGATGTGACAGAACTATAGGTTTCTCTCTGAATAACCCTGTTCTCTTAGTTACTTAGTACCCAGCAAGCAATAGCAGTTATTGCACTATCTAGGTCAGACCCGATGTAGTCCAGCTATGAGTAACCCACTTCTAGCCAAAATTACCTTGAATTTGGTTACATGTTTTTTGCAAAATATCTTGCAAGATGTATGATATTCCATCATGTAAGCAAAGTAAACAGTGATTACAAGGAAGTTGGTTTAATATCTTCACTAGCCTATTCTTGTGCTATGGTTTAGAAGTCTAGTCTAGTTATGCTTTATTAACAAAGTTTGGGAGGAACATGTTCATATAATTAACACAAGTGGAGAGCACTCAGCAATCAACAATAAGAGGTGTATATATATATTTATATATAAATATTCAGCAGTCTCACCTCAATTAATTGACAGTTTAGCAGCATCCCTCCACCACCCCTCCTCCACACTTCTAGTCCCAACCATTTACATAGGGTGAGTACACTGGGTTCGGGCCGAACTCTGAGCTCGGAGCCCCAAATATGCAATTAAACTTTACTCCCTTTAATTGTATGTAAGTGTGAACTCGTGAAAGTTAAGTACATTTTCACCGACAGCAAACATTTTGCCTTGTTTTAGCCTAGACATCTAGGCTGTTTGGACAGCTATTAGATTAGACAGTAGTGGACTTAGCCTGACGGATAGAAATATAATGCTGATGGTCAGAAAATAAACCACGACAGGACTGTTTTAGAAATACCAAGAGCAAAGGAGGTATACATGATACATGCCCTTTTAAGGAGGGCATGTATCAAGGGCATTGGAAATTGAGCTATTATATTTGGCAAGTATATCAATAGAGCTAGCATGTTCAATAATGTCAGAAAGGTGAGTTTGTACAGATGTGGAGAACAGTAATGGATTGACAGAGTTGAGGTTACGATAAATTATGATTGATTTTAGCCTATAGGGCGAGGAAGAGGCAATCCAGAGTTTAGTTCAGTGTGGTGATCAGAGAGTCCAGATGGAGAACCAAGCACAGAAACAGTATGTAAACCATCAGTACAAACCAAGTTAAGTGTGTGACCTTTTGAGTAGTGCAAAAAAAAGATGCATTGCGAATCATAGATCGATTCTGAGATTTTCAGTATGCATCGCGATTCTCTTTCCAAACTATTCTGAGCTTTTACCAGCAGAGGGCACTGTGTGCTTTAGAAACAGCCGTACTCTTGAATCTTCCATAAATAATGTTTCCGTATGTTCGTCAAGGTTGAAGCGAATTACAAGGGTATTCACAGTGAGCTGTGTTTATATTAAAAATTAACCTAAAGTGCCATCTACTGATAAAAACTAAGCTCAGAATAGTTTCAAGAGAGAGAATCGTGATGCGAATATCAGAATCGATCCACAAATCGTGATGCATCGTTTTTTTTTTTTTTGGTTGTTTTTTCCTAAGTTCGTAGGATTCTGCATAATCTGTATCAACATGTACAGTATATTGAAATCACCAAGTAATAAAATAGAAGAGGACAAATCACAGGAAAGGGTTAAAAAACACTGAGGTGCAAACAGAACATAAACTTAAAGGTAGTGTAGGTTGTTATAAAAAACTTTTTTCTAAATTTGTTTAAACTTTTTATATATATCAATGCATAATTAAAATGTAAGTACTCTGATAAAAAGAGTATAAACATCGAGTGACTAGACCGTTTAATCTGTATTAAACACAGCTCATTATTTCCATTCGGGACGAAACAAAGGATTGGCTTAGGCGACTGTCACTCTCACGCAACCATGGCAACCACCCTTTTGCCACACAGGATCTGCCCATATGCGCGTGCACCCGTTTGATTTGAGGAATTCAAGAGGCACGGAACCTAGGAATAGCAAAACAATGGCAGAGAAAGAGCAATCAAAAATTCACATTACCGGCATATGCAGTTAGCGAAGGCAAACAAGGCAAAAAGGGAAGACAGTACTAGAAAAGGTAATGAACAAAAAGTCTTTGAATAAAACGCGTGTCAATATCCTCGGACCCCAGTTGCACGACCTCCTCTGCTTCGCCCTCGACCCCGGACCTGTCCTCGAGCTGACGATGCAGTACTTGTCTCTGGAGTGTAACGTTAGTCCTCATCAGAGTCAACAATGCTTTCATCATGGAAACACTTACATGCAGAACACCATATATGTTATGAATCTTACACGAAATTCATCTTCATCACAGTGTAACTGATGGTAATGGAAAAACGTGTATCAATACAGCCTGTTTTTAGCTTTGCCTTAGGCTATAGATAACTAGCTCGTTAGCGAATCAAAAAATATATATTTTAAACTTTACCAATATCAATATGCTAGCTTGATAGTGAGTACTAAAATACATCTTATTTGTTTATCTTCATAATGATAAAGTTAGATTTTTTTATTACGTGATTCTGACATGATGTCACTACATGCACTGCGCTCCTTCCTCTCCGCTCGTCTCAGGTAAATAATGCATCTTCCAGCTCAGAGGTCGGCGTCGCGCGTTCATGTGTTTTGGGGGCGTGGCTTTGGAAGGAGCCCAGAAGGGAGGGGGGTGGAGTGAATGGAAATAATGAGCTGTCTTTAAAACAGTCGTGAGAGGTCTACAGACACTCGATTTTTATACTTTCTCTTTCAGAGTACTTACATTTTAATTATGTTTTGATATATAAATAAAGTTTAAACAAATTTGGAAAATAAGTTTTTTTATAAAAATCCTACCTACAATACCTTTAAGTGTAAACAGCATAAAAACATGCTTAAACTATCCATTTTTTGTCCTACTGAAGGAAACAATAATGACAGTTGAGTCGATAAACCACCCACGTCTCTTCACTGAATGTCTGATTCTGCAAACCTCAATCAGACTAACTGACAGCAACAACTTCTTGCAATCTCTTAACTTTGTCGTGTTGTTGTTTTTCACAATGCTGAATCAGTTCTGTCCTCCTCCTGGGTCTGAACTGCATTAACAACAACCACAGATCTTAAAACGACAAAGTCTTATTTGTAATTGCCTGCACACCTGACTCATCTTCCTGTTTTTCTACATTTCCTGCAGAAGATCACGACCACAGCAGCAATCATCAGAGATCCAGCAGAGACCAACACTATACAATAACGGTAGGCCTTGATCTGTAATGGACAAAATTAACCATTAGTGTGAGTGAATCTGTCCATCTGATCTACAGCTAACACTACCAAACAAAAACACTAATAACATGAAAGAACAGTTTGATTAATACACATCTATCATCAGAGCTGTGGTACCTGCACATGTGTGACAGAGTGTGTTGATGTCCAGATGTGTGGTCTGGTTGCTGATGGGATTGTTCAGCACACAGCTGTAGGTGTTTTTATCCTGATATTCCACCTCCAGAGGTAGAGAGAGACTGATGCTGAGATCACACACACTGATGCTGGACAATACACTGATTCCTGCGTACCAGGAGAGAGTCGCATCACACACTTTCAACACTGATGAACACACCAATGAACAATTCTGGTGTGATGATGATGATGATGATGATGAAGAACAGTGTGAAGAGTTACGGATGATGACAGGAACAGGCAGACGAGCTGGAAAACATGAGAGAATAAGGAGAAATAAGGATGAATCTACACAACAATTATTTTCAGTGTAGTGTGTTTATGGTCAGACTTGACCTGTTTGCTGTTTGCCAGTTGTTTGCCAGCTGTTTGCCAGTAACTTACTGTAGATTTAAATTGATGTTATTTACTGGCAACAGTTTGTTCAAAGTTAAATGAACATTAAACATTAACAAGTCTATCTTTACAGAATAAAAATATAACATAACAATCTAATGCAAAGCATTCTGGGAACCAGAAATCTTCATCAACCTTTTTCTGTTTTGGTTCCCAGAATGCTTTGTAGGAGGCTGTTATTTTAGTTTTATTCTGTAAAGATAGACTTGTTAATGTTTAATGTTCATTTAACTTTGAACAAACTGTTGCCAGTAAATAACATCAATTTAACAGTAAGTTACTGGCAAGCAGCTGCCAGTAATACTGTAATTTCTACATATTTTTTTTTACAGTTTATGATTGATTGAAATGGCCTTAAACAATTACTAAATTAACTGCAAAATATTACATTGTACATGTATTTCATGATTTTTGACAAGGCATGGTTGTGAGAATGTGATATGGCTTAGGGTATGTTAACATGACAACAATGTACTATAAAAACGTTGTCAAAATGATTCACATCCTGTTTATTGCACTTTACGACCAAAATACACCCATTACTCATTAAGAGAATAGAGTCGACCCTTCTAGACTATGCGATGGGCACGCAGATCATCTCTCTCTCTCATGAACTAGATGAACCACGCCACCCTCGCCACAGCATTGTTTGCATGTTGCATGTTGAGAAATATATTCAAAAGCTTCTGTTTTCAGCCCCCTAAAACGCTGTTGTCGTGTAAATGGATGGCCAAAACACTTAAAAAAAAGTTGATAAGAATATCAATATATTGTCTGATGCACTGCATGTTTCAGTGTAAAGCATTGTGTTCATTTTCAGATTCGGTTTACAGTAAATGCTACTCTGCAAGTGTGGTGTGTGTTTGAGTCACTGTTTTTTTTTTTTTTTTTTTTTTGTCTTTAGCTGATGCCCAGTGACAGTTGCCTTCACCTTAAACTATAACATGGTTAAACATTTCAATGTGTAATAAAATTAAGGGAAGATCCAGAGTTCATTACAAGTTAAGCTCAATCAATAACATTTTTGGTGCCTATTGTTGATTACCACAAAAAATAATGATGACTTGCCACTTTTTTCTTTAACAAAAAAGAAGAATGGAGGTTACAGTGAGCTGCTTAAAATGGAAGTCAATGGGGTCAATCTGTGAGACTGTAAAGTTATGTTAACTTTGTCACTTGTCATCACAACATCATGAAAAATTATGATATAAACCATTTTACAGCTCAAATAAAATACTAGTTTTAACATAAGAATTCAATTAGCTTCATATTTCAGCTTTTAAATCCTTTAAAAAATTACCTTATTTACTTGTTAACCATTGAAAGCACCTCGCTAAACCCTTGAATTTTAAACCTTCCTTGATGAGGCGAAATTAATTTTGAGGTAATTAACCTTAAACCATAAATGCTGTTGATTGAGCTTGTACTGAACACAAAATATTATTGTTATTTTGTAATCATACATTTTAATTGCTCTTAACCTGAATTATTTGAGTAAGCTCATCCTTACACAACTTAAAATTATCATGATAACACAACTATACTTTAAGTAGTAAAAATTTGGCTGGATTTAAACAGCTAATTCAAAAAATGCTACCTAGCTAATTGGTGACACAATGCTTATAGCATTTGCATAGCCCTCATAGCATGTTTATATATATATATATATAAAAAAATACATAAACTCTTCTAAACTAGCATTCATCTGGCACGAAACATTATTAATTTTAGCATTTACTTTCCCTTTTAAGTGTCATGGCAGAGCATGCTGGCAAATAGAAATCCCAGCCAAGTTTCAGTTAAATTTAAGTTTGTCTAAATTAAAAGAGACAAGTTCATAAAACTCAAAACAATTTAACCATTTAACTTACTCAAAAGAAAAAGAAAGTTCTAAATACTCATAAAAGCTCATTTGATTGAACTAATATTTGAACTATAATTTAACTAATTAATTATTTTGAGCGTTAGTGTTACAGTGTGAACATTTCAACAAATGACATCTACTCACCATAGAGAGAAACATTAAATGTTTTTGATGACCACTTAACTCTAGTTATCTCTAGTTCATAAACTCCAGTATGTTCAGTTCTGGTGTTTGTGATGGTCAGAGATCCAGTTTGATGATCCAGCTTCAGTCTGTCTCTGAATATCCCATCAGGACCATCATAAGTGAAGAAAATTCCAGATTTTCTGCTGATTTCAGCTATATGAACACTTTTAGCTCCAAATCTCCACAGTATGTCGTCGTCTTCATGTATTTCCGTAAGATCAGAGTTTAGAGTGACAGAATCTCCCTCCATCACCGACACTGAATCACCAAACACGCCTGAACATAAACAGATTTTACAGTTTGTAACCTTTAACAACAGCAGATTCTGCTACACACTTTCAATATTGTTTTATTTTTTTATATTTGGCTCATTATAACATTGAAAAGATAACTGAATCCAAAGATCTCACAATAATATCTGTGAATATGCAAATAAATCCTCTGACTAATTTGAATAGTATAGCACCATCTTATTATCTCTACAACAGAAATAAATGAAACTGTAAAAATGCATTTATAACTCACCAATCCGACAACACAAACAGCCCAAAAGTAGTGTATGAAACATTTTCTTCAGTATAGTAGATCTAATAAGACTGGTAACACTGAACCTGAAGTCAAAATGAAACCTGATCTGTTTTCTTCAAAAATCTGTTTTGACCTATGGGTAGAGAATTACCTTCCTTGTGCATGCGAAAAGACATTTCTTTCATCTGTGTTTAGTTTGCAGGGCAAGAGCTTCTTCCTGTCCTGATGTAATGAACCTCACAGTCTTATTTCCCTCCTGCACAGAACAGCTTTACAGTCAACAAAAAAATATGTCTGAAAAACTGTCAAATAAGAAATAGGCTACTTCTGTTTGCCAAGGTAGCATTCATTGATTTTAATCAGAATTTTTTCTTTAAATTCAGTAAGTTATTATTTTTAGCTGTCATTGCTTTAGCTTACAATAAAACCACAGTGTTGCCTTATCATTTAGTAATCATTTTAAATGCATAGTGTTATAATTTGGTAGAGATTGTAGAGAGTGTAATGGCTAGTTACTTCAATGCTGTAACAGATGTAAAAAATTGCAAGAGAAAATTAAAATTGTTTTTCATTTAAAAAGAATTTTACCTTTTGTTTTGAAAATTTTTATTCATTCCAGTGGCTCAAATCATTTGAGATTCCTATGTGAGAATTACTGGCCCCGTCCAAAAATGGCACACTTCACATGTAATTGCAATCTTGTAGACTTACAGTGTTGCTGTTGTGTGTCCGTTAAGTAAACAAGACTCTGTCTCATTAGTCATTTAAGGTTTCAGAAGAGTGCACATAAGCGGCTGACTGCTGACTTGTTGTGACAAACGGGGCTGACGCAAGCACTCTTCTGAAACCAAAAATGACAACTGGGACACCACAAGTGACAAAGGAAAGGGCCCATCCCAAATGGCTTCGTATGTGCACTTGCGGTCTTGTGGACTTGCACACGCAATGGCCATTTTAAGTTCACAAGAACGCAAGTGCACATGAGGTGCCATTTGGGACAGGCCCTATGTCCCTCGTGGCTTTCCTCCAAAGTTTGGGTCCTCTGCAGAGCCCATCTCTATCCATCCATATAACATTTTTTTTTTTTTTAACAGTTCAAGTGTCTGACACATTTATGCAGATAAACTTCATATTTTAAAAGTTTAGATTGTGTTGAAGTTGCTTATTTGGAGTAATGTACTTCAGTGTGTGTGTTGCTGAGGAAATGTAAGATCTTTTAGTTTATATATTGGGGTACAGTGATAAAAGCGGTCTGTGTGATTCACTTAATCCATTCAATCTGGCCATTCAAAAAAGAAAAGGCAAAAGGACTAATGCAAAAACCTCTAAATGCCATCTGAAATTTCCTCCTAGAATGATCATTTTTATGAAGCTCGTCTATTTAAGTTCAGTAATTTAACTTAAATGGCAATGAAAATGACCTATTAATTGCCATTTAAGTGAAATTATTTAACTTAAATATACGAGCTTGATAAAAATGATCATTCTAGAAGAAAATTTCAGATGGCATTTAGAGGTTTTTGCATCTGAACTCTTCATATATATATATATATATATATATATATATATATATATATATATATATATATATATATATAGGCCCTATATATATATAAAATCACATATGCAGTTCAGGATAGAGGATATATGTTTTAGTCCTACAGTTGCAACACGAAAAACCTATAACATTTTACATAGCCTATACTAGGCTAGTATCATAGTTTTTTTTTTTTTTTTTTTTTTTTTTTTTTTTTTTTATTTATTTTGCCTACCTATAGACCATTGCGTTTTGTGTCTTTGCCACTGCCAGGGAGTTCTTCGGTCCGTAATAAGCAAAGATCGGTATTCTTGTCTACATGTCTACAAACGGGTTGGTAACCCGTTCCATAGAATACGAAATTGTCCCGTATTTAAAGGTATAGCGGAGGATTTTTTACTTCCGGGTGGATAGCCTATACTATTGGTCCTCCTAATTGTCAATCATTCTGGTGAATCAATCAAACTTTTCAAAAAGAGGAGAGGGCGGGTCTTATCTAAAATTCGGAAAGATCCTCCGCTATAGGGTGAATTCAGGTAGAGTGGGACATCAGGTTGAGTGGGACACTTAAGCTTTTGGGTACTGTACTGGGTTAATTTTGTAAGCCAATCACAACAATTGTTACTGTGTTGTAGCTGAATGTCTATTGGATATGAAATAAAGGTTGTGATTTGTGTGACATCACAGATGTGGTCCAGTTGTTATTTTTCAAATTGCTTGACTCCTGGGACCTCATGGTAAGCCACCCGGCAAGTGTAAATCTATTTAGAATAATAAGGTTGATAATTCTGTCACTTATTATGTAACAATACAACTTTTGCTTTTACATACATTTACACTGTCTGTGTATTAGAGATTAATAACAATGAGCATCTAACTGTTTAAAATATTTGTGAAAATTAGATTCACAGCACTGTCCCACTCAACCTGACAGTGTTAGGTTGAGTGGGACAGTGCATTTCAGGTTGAGTGGGACAGTGCTGTGAATCTAATTTTCACAAATATTTTATACAGTTAGATGCTCATTGTTATTAATCTCTAATACACAGACAGTATAAATGTATGTAAAAGCAAAAGTTTTATTGTTACATCATAAGTGACAGAATTATCAACCTTATTATCCTGAATTCAGCCCCCCATGCCTCCACACTCACAACTGCGCCACCCTCACCTCCAGATGACTTCATCTTTCTCGGATATGTTCACTGAAGTTGTTAAAAGGTGGTAAGAAGATGTAGGCTTAATGACAGTTCCATTAATTGAATGTATAGTGAAGTTTACAATGTTACAATTTTTGCATTAGTTCCACAAATGCATTTTTAAAAAAATCCTTCCAAGTATTAATTCATTTGAAGGTCTCCGTTGTTGTATTTTGCGCTTCATAATGCACCACACATTTATGTATTCTGGTTTTATTTACGTTTTACACAACATCCCAACTTCATTGGAATTGGGGTTGTATTTCTCATGTTCATTTTAACCATAAAATAGTGTCCCACTTTCCCTAACAAAGTGTCCCACTCAACCTGATTGCTTCCAGTTTGCTGAAGAGGGTGTCAGATGGTGTTTAAAGATGAACAGTTTGTTAATAAATACATAAATTGGAAAAATTTCACCATAGTGGCCTTCATTACAATCTATTTAAACAAAACACATACAATTTTAATACATTCTAACTGATTTAGGTTGTTTAAAATGCAATTTACCAAAAAGTGTCCCACTTTACCTGACTTCACCCTACCTTTAAGGGTAAAGTAAAATCACAAATTTGTAAGGGTAAGTAAGGGTCAAATGAAGTAAACAATAAATCCAGATTCGTTTTTATCTAGTAACAGCAACAGTATTGGGTAGAAAATTAAACTTTTTTTTTTTTACAGAGGTCTACTAAGCAAATTTTGTAAATGAAATTATAACTAAAAAGTTCTAAAGGATAAAAAAATCTCTGCTAATACTGTAAAGTAACTAGAGAGCCTTTGCACATTACTATAATATCAAAGGTTATAAACCAGTCCAAACTATTTGCTTAAATTCAGTTGCTATTTATTTTTTAGATATAATAATCAACACTCATAAAAAACATGTAAACTGCACATAAGGCAGTTTTTGCATTAACTATAATCCAATTATAAAATTATGTTTTTACTCAAATTCGTTGTTGAAATACAATCATTTACACACTTGCTATCATTTTCATGACAGATTTATTTAAACCTACATTAAATAATCAAGATAGTAGAAAATGAAGTTGTACTTCTGATGAAATGACACACTGACACGGTTTTTCATGTTTAATACGGTTAAGCAGCTTGATTTTAAGCAGTCTATTGAATAAAGTGCTATATAAACGTGACGAGACCTTGGAGTGCCATAGAGCTCGTGCAAATATATCCACGTTATGATCTTTCTTATTGCTTAAATTGCTTGATGTTTTTCGAATTTTGTTGAGTTTTTTTTTTTTTTTTTTAATTAAAACACATATTTACTTATTCATCTCAGCACTGAAACGCTTTTAGTTTCGCTTTCCTTCATCGGTGCTCAACAGTCTCCGCCCACATACGTAATCTGTTTGCACTTCGGAGAAATATGAACTGCTTATTTTCCTTCAGAATCTGCTTTCGTTTTTCGGAGAAGTGATGAACCTCTTAATTTTCGTACCACTGTGGGTTTTTCAGCTTGGTAAGTCATGCCTATTTGCTTCTGGTGAACGATAAAAAATAAATAAATAA
The DNA here is from genome assembly GCA_023718395.1 of Leucaspius delineatus. NCBI lineage: Eukaryota > Metazoa > Chordata > Actinopteri > Cypriniformes > Leuciscidae > Leucaspius > Leucaspius delineatus. The sequence continues at coordinate 33,429,012 of CM043363.1, forward strand.
ATAAAATGGCGAATGTGATTTTTGTACTAGATCTGATCACAATTGACATACATTTTGTATTTATTTCTTAATTGTTGTTATTATTGTTAATGTTGTTGTTGTTGACGCTTAGAATTTAGGATGACACTGCTGAAGTGTGGTGAATCATATTTTAGTTTCGATTTGGTCCAACTTATTATATATATATATATATATATAAAACTTTTTCCGTTCTGTTCCATTCCAGTACACAAACTAACGTCCAAATCAGGTAAATCATGTAACGAGACTTCGGAACGTGTTTGATATTAAAAAAAAAAGTTATTAAAAGTGTAATTAAATTTATGATGTAATAGCTCATAATTGAGCATAAATTGTTTCAAATTTATATTTTAAAAACTTTGTCTACCCTATAGGGATCGAAATTGGTCTTTTACAAAGGCTCACACAAACACATTAGAAAAAAGTCATATAAAACGTCCTATATTCTGAAGTGATTTATGAACTGTTATTTCTTCAGGTGCATCGGGTGTTTATACAGACAGAGAGTCAGTGTTTGTGATGGAGGGAGATTCAGTCACTCTGAACACTGATGTTAAAACAAACCAACAAGAAAAGATTAAATGGTATTTTAATAACATTCGCATCGCTCAAATCAATGGAGATCTCAGTAAGATCTGTACAGATGTTCAGTGTAATGAAGGCACTGAGAGATTCAGAGACAGACTGAAGCTGGATCATCAGATTGGATCACTGAGCCTCTCAAACATCACAAACACAGACTCTGGAGTTTATAAACTGCAGATCATCGGCAGCAACACCATCAGTGAAACGATCTTTAGTATGACTGTCCATGGTGAGTCATTTAGTAAATGTTTAAAGACTAAGGTTATACATGTTTAATTACATTGTGTTTATTATTACATAAGGGACTTTCAGTGTAATGTTTGGTTTCAATTTCAGTTTCTTTTCCAGCAGGGACGTGTATTCCCCTGTTTTCCCATGTTTTGTTTCTGTTTCATTTGTTCTAATTATACCAGTTTGTCATAGACATTCAATTGTCTTCACCTGAGTCTTCTTTAGTTGCTCATTTTCTTGTAAATGCCCTCAGTTCAATGTCCAGTATTGTCTTTTCCTCTCCTAAGTTCCATGTTCTCTTCCATTTAGTTTGTAAATAAACTTCTGTAGTTGCATATAGATTTACATCTCCATTTCCTTTCCTGCTTCACCATAGTCCCAGCCTCAGATGTCATGCCCACAGACCGCAGCCCACAGGAAGAGAGGGTGGGACATATCGAAAAAAAACCCCTCTTTTTTAAAAGATTTTGTTTATATCACAGCTATGAGCTTAGTATAAAGCCACAGTTTCATCCTAATCTCTAACTGTTTCTCCTTCTAACCTCCTCCATATCGCTTTAAAATTCCAATGGGTCGGATACATTTTGTGGTCTTCGCCGACTCGATCATATGATCTGCTCTGTGCTGTCATGCCTCTGGACCGGAGCAGACTGTGTGTGTGTCGCTGCAGTCAGCCCAGTCTCACCCCAAAACGTAACATACTGACGGGTCTTGACCATACGTCAACATATGACCCCCAACATTGGGTACCCCCAAAACGTCAATATGAGACGCAGACATAAGCGCACCAGCAGCGCCTCCTAGAGGTACCATAACGCATACCGAAACCTACCCATAACCCGAATCGTCACGTATGGACGTTAAAGGGGTACCCTTTTCGTCGTATGTTGACGTATGGTCAAGACCCGTCAGTATGTGACGTTTTGGGGTGAGACTGTGTTACAGCAGTTCACATGACACTAATGCGAATCCAGACTTCATTCGGCCCAATGGAAAGCATTTTTTACACTGTCTGAATCGTTCCATATAGTGCAGTATGTGACAATAAATAATAATTGTGTGAACAAGTGACCGATTTTAGCTACAGCTTGTAGTGAAGGGGACGGGACGCTTCAGATTCTACTAGAGAGCATTTGATTGGACAGAAAATCTGACGAGAAGCTGAAGTGCAGAGTGATGTCATCAAACTCATTGAGATGTATATCTTATAAATGTGAATTTTGTCACTGTTTTGGAGCACACTAGCTTATAGATAACAGTACAGCTAACATATTCATACTAAAAGCAAAAAAAAAACAACTTTTGATTTCATGGGGACTTATGTTTTAAGTAAACGTAAACACTGGAGAAAGAAAACGGATGTGTAACAGTAATGGATTTATGCGGGAGGTCTTAAAGTGACAGCAGCCTAATATACCTGCTGTCAAATTATGAGATAATATGAAAGCTACACTGTGTAGGATTTTCTTCCATCTAGCGGTGAACTTGTTTATGACTACCAACTGAATATTACTTCCCAGTCCCGCCCATTCCAAGGGCGTTTTAACTCCTACGGTGGCCGTATTATTTCTAATCTGCCAGCAGTCTCGAGTAATCTCCCCCTCGCATACGTCACGGCGCCACTGAGTGTAATTTCCAGGTATGTCCCTCTTTGGCTAATGTATTTTCAAGATGGAGGCGCAACATGGCTGCCGCAGCCATTCGAGCAACTCGCTTGTATGCAGAGCCGGTTCTAGACATTAGGAGGCCTTAGGCAAAATTCATGTTGGAGGCCCCCCACCCCCAATAAAAAAAAAAAAAATCACTTGAAACAAATATGATTCCTAACCTTTTTATTTATACAACATTTAATTTTAAAAGCAGTATATTTTTACTTACACAGTACATAAGTTTGGACACATTGCTATTTTTAATGTTTTTGAAAGAAGTCTATTATGCTCATCAAGCCTGGATTTATTTGATTAAAAATACAGAAAAATAATATACTGAAATATTATTAAAATTTAAAATAATGGTTTTCTATTTTACTATACTTTATATTTCTGTGATGCAAAGCTGAATTTAGTGTCAAGTGATCATTCTGATTTATTATCAAATGTTAGAAAGGGTGCTTAATATTTATTTTATAATCTGTGATACTTTTTTTCAGGATTTTTGATTATTAAAAAGTTGTTTTAAAAAAGTCTTCACTATCATTTTTTATATATTTAACACATCCTTGCTGAATATTCCTGTTTTTTTTTTTCTGTATTTTTGATCAAATAAATGCAGGCTTGTAGAGCATAATAATAAACTTCTTTCAAAAAAACATTAAAAATAGTAATGGGTCCAGACTTTTACCGGTACTGTATGTACATATTAATCAAACTTTATCTAAGGTAATCTCTTTTTTGTTTAATGAAGATGTTATTGTTGTTGTTGTTATTTTGCTGTTTTATTCAATTTATTCACAGCTCCAGAATCCTAAGTAAATGAGCATAAGTGCTTTTATATTGAATTGCTACTTTAAATATGCTATACACAAATCAAGTGGAAGAGAAAGACACGATCGCTACTGAGCAGAAAAAAATGTATAAAGTGATATTATTGGCGTAATGTCAGGGAATAATCTAATCATCAGCAGAATTTAGAAGATAGACCCATGATGAGATCCTTTATTTGAAACATTTAAAAATGTTGTAGTGTGTTGGCTTTTTAACTTAGAATACAGACGTCTTGTCTTTTAATTTTGTAGCTTTTTTACTAGTCAGCCCCCGACGCGATGTTATTCATTGTACGCGCAAATTCAAAGCGTCGCGTCTGGGCACGTTAATGACGCTCGCGCTCTTTTAAACTCGTAATAAAGCGGTGAATGATTTTTCCAGAAATGACGCTGATCTACAGTACAAGTTTATATTTAGAATACATTGCAATCACTCCAAAATAGATGACGACAACTCACACACCTGCATTTTGAGCTGTGCTTCTTTGTGTGCTTATTAGGCTTTTGCCTCGCAGCACCTGATGGATGCGTTCGTTACACATACTTTCAGAAGCCGGCACCCGCTTTGTAACGGACACATTAATTGGTTTGACTGCAGTAATGTAACAGTCTATGGTGAAGATAAACATCGTCACTATTTTTAGTTAATTAATAAATATTGAAATAAGTTGTAGATAGGACATTTGTACATTATTATTTTTTTTATTTTTTTTTGTCCCTCTGTCTGGGCCCCATCCCGCCAATCGGGCCCTAGGCACGTGCCTAGTTTGCCTTTGCGTTAATCCGGCTCTGCTTGTATGTATTCTAAATGGCAGATTCTACGCATATGAGAATACTTGATTAGTTGGTAGAAGGAATTACACATTAATGAGCATATATCATTTTGAAAGAACAAAGTATTTTTTGCTAAGAATCAACTTAAAAAATTACACAGTGTAGATTTAAAAAATCTACATATATAGCAGTTTTCCTCCTTGGTATAGATGTCAGAATTGTGGCCAGTGAAAATTTTGAGTGGCTAGTAACTAGACAGAGTGGCTGGTGAGAAAAAAAGTTCATGTTAAGCCCTGGTGGCAATAAGTGCTTATCAGGATTACTGATTTTACAACTAAACATTGGATTTTCAAAAGCATGCGAAGTATGTAATGTTTACAGCATGGACTCTTTAAAATACGTCCAAGAGTTTAACACGCCAGTCTGTTATTGTAGTCACGACCCTAAACATGATGCTGAACAAAACCAACTGTGATTGGTTGCTTTACTTGTCAGTCAGACAGCCTCTGGGCGGTACTTGGCCAATAAAAAGCTGAAACCAGAGCTTCTGCTGTCAGTCTGATGTTAGTTTAGCATTTGTGGGTCAATAATTCATTTTTTAAACAGCATACTTGAAATTCACTCATTACACTAAATTAACATCTCATTCTAATTTAGTTTTATACTTATTTTCTTCCAGATCCATGCTTGCGGTGCTTTCTTGTTTCATATAGTTGCTGTTTTTTTACAGCTGATATTTATTTGTGTTTCCAATGTTTCTGGTGCAGAGATGGATAAAACAAAGACAAAGTCAGTGAAGGAGGGACAATCTTTTACTTTTGATCCTGGTGTAATAAAAAACCCACATGATTTGATGACGTGGTATTTTAATGGCATTCTCGTCGCTGAAATCACTGGAAATCTCAGTAAGATCTGTACAGATGTTCAGTGTGAAGAGAGATTCAGAGACAGACTGAAGCTGGATCATCAGACTGGATCTCTGACCATCACAAACACCAGAAACACAGACTCTGGAGAATATAAACTACAGATCAACAACAGCAGATTCAGCATCATTAGGAGCTTCAGTGTTTCTGTCACTGGTGAGTCTCATTTAAACATTCAGTGCATTTTCCTTTAAGAAATGTTAAAATACAGTTATTTAACAGCAGCAGCATCCGCCGGCGCCACATTATCAGAAGTAAGAGCTTCATTGTTCCTGTCATTGGTGAGTATAATTCAGTCATTCAGTTCATTTTCCCCTGAGCAGGTAATTCAATGTATTAGTTTTCACTAAAACAGAACCTAATGCATTAGATCAATTAGTTTTTCCACAAGCACTGTTTTAGGCGATAAAAACACAAGATGGCGCCATTTATCAGTCTATATCATATAAGCTGATGAAGGTGGAAATATCAGTCAAAAATAGCCTATACATGAAAAATCAACTGTCTATCTCTAGTAATAATGAATAACTTTTTTCCATTACAGATTGGATTGTGTCTTTAGCTATAGGAGGAGCATGTGTTGGTGTTCTGCTGGTGGTTGTAGGTGTAACTGGTGAGAATTCCTGGTTCAGACACTGAATTCAAGCTTACTGCATCATTGTAGGACAACAAAGGACAGCGTGATTCAGTTTATAAGATTCACAGGGTCTTTGTGTCTTTGTGTAACTGGAACATCAATCATGTTCATTTCTTTTAAGCTCTGTGAATCTGTTCTCTTCTTTAAATGGATGTTTATAGCATTATTTTAGTGTTGTGTGTTATGATTTTTTTTGTGCATGACACTAATGTATGACACTGTGTGCACTTTACATGTATAAAAGTATTTACCTCAGTGTGTGCAAAACTGCTTTTGATGAACTATTATTAATCATATCTTAGTATCAGTATATTTATCAGTTTGTTATATGTCAGTATATGTTAAATGTAAAACATTCTATATAGCAGCATGGCATTGTTAATTCAGCAGAAAGGGTTAAATTGTGCAGTGTTCAGCTCTTTCTGTTATTGGTTATATTTTTGAAACACACCCATCCATTTTTACCCTGTACTCAAGCTGGTGAACCCTTTGAGCGCCCCCTAGTGCGCGCGCGCACACACACACACACACACACACACACACACACACACACACACACACACACACACACACACACACACACACACACTATTATTCACTATTATAAAGTGTGGTTGAGATCAGGGTCTGTCTTTTTTTTATTTGTGTACAAAAATTAAGTGTAGCCTAACACTGTATTGTTGTTGTTGGAAATACATATTGAAACAAAACAGATCCACATTGTTAGGTTTTCCATACAGGTTTTTTTTTTTTTTTTTTTTTTTTTTTACATATAACCTGAACAATATAAAAATGTTAAAGTGCTGCTTTGTCTCGATGCTTTTCTTTGGCAGGACAGGAATGTGTTGTCAGAGCAAAGCTTTCCTCAAAAGTGTATGCACTTCTTTATTCTATAATCAGTTACATTGTAATGTTTATTATAATAACAGTATTGAATACAGAGTTTTGAACCCTCATTATTGGTGTATTAAGATTTGGTCAAATTGTGTGCACACACACTTTAACAACCAGCAAAGCATGTGTTTACTTATCTGTCGATCCACACTGACTTTTGTTCTACCTACTTGGGACACTTACCAGTTAAGATCCATTCTTTGATTATCTTCAATCATCTTCAGTCTCCTGCCATCCAGTTTGCATCAGTCAACAGCAACACACACAACAATAATAACTTTTTCTCTCTGCTAAGTGTTTGCTGCTATTAAATTAACTTACCTGCCAATAAACACCCTTTGTGGAAGTTACCTTTGTGCTGTATTCTGTTTGCTGACAGGTTGAAAGCTAAAACTTGACATAAACGGTAAACTTGTCAAATCTGATTGGTTGATTAAAATGTTGTTCCAGGATCAGCAAAGATGCTGATCCAGGAACATGGTCAGTGCTTTTCTGTGTTGATGCATTGAAAGCCAAACCAAAGTTTCAAAAACTAAACTGGCAACAAAAGTGACACGAGCAAGCATATGTACTTGCGCACATATTCAATTTAAAGGGGTCATATAATGGTACATGCACTTTTACAAGTTGATTGCACTGAAATGTCTGTTGGCAGTGCCTGTACACAACCATCCTATCATGATAAAAATCCATCCAGTGGTTTTGTTTTAATCTCCTTATATGTTTGACCCTCTCTGAAATCAAGCCGTTCGATATTGTGACGTCATAAGATCGTACGCCCCTCCCGCGATTGTGATTGACAGCTGTGTTGCAACACAAGACCCGCCCTGAGTGAGCTGTGACAGCCGTCTTAGTAGTCCGCCATTGTGGATATGCTGGAGCAGAATGGCGTCTAAGCGATTGTGGTGTTCTGTTCTTAGATGAAATAAGGAACACAGCAGTAATTTGGATGTTCCTAAATCCGAGCCGTTGAAGAGTTTTGTTTTTGAAGCGATATGCCCAAAGGATTGACGCGGGGATTCCCTCACGGGGATTCCCCACGATCATCCATGCTTTCATGTTTGCGCGAATCATTTCACACCAGACAGCTTTACAAACGAGAAAAAACCGGATCGGTACCAACGTGTTCCTGCTGAACCTCCAGAAAATGTGAGTGTAATGTTTTATTAACCTTTATATTAGTATTTATAATAATCTATGCGAAATTTGCAAACCTTGCTGCAGGCTTCACAATGAATGCATCTAAGGTTTACACTCAGGGTACATTACGGCATGTTTTCTATGTACGACCTTCTCAATATAATTCATAATCCCACGTTTATAATGAACAACGCGTGGTTATTGTGTTAGAAACGGTGTACGCACAGAACAGAGGGGCGGGGTGAGCAAAGCTCATTATCATTTAAAGACACATGCACTGAAACGGCGTGCTGAAAACAGAGCTGTTTTTGACCAGGTAAAATTAGTGTTTTCTTACAATACTAATGAGAATTTTTAATTAAAGTATATTACAAACTTTTAATTTAGACCCTAAAGAATCATATTAGCTTGTACAAAAATGGCATTATATGACCCCTTTAAGTTTTCACTTACAAAAAAAACACATGACATTTGCACGTTCACACAGTAAGGTTTCAAATTAAATCATTGTTTGATTTGAGAGAATGTATTATCTGTCAGAGATTATGATGGATGGAGTCACTATTGCATGGCAGTAAGTAAACTGAGTTTCACATTAACAGAAATGGAAAAAGCCCTTCAAATACTGTTTGTTTAAGCAACAGATCAAACCACATGTCTATATAGAAGGAACAGATTTTTACTCAAGACTCTCAAACTGAGCTGGTTTTTACAAAATATCACGTAGCCTATGTTCATTTTTAGATTTTATTTTCAACAATCCCAAAACTTGTCCAATGCTTATGAAGATCAAAGTTCACATACTAAATCCAAACGCCAAATAAGTTTCATCATCTTATGCAGACAACCGCATACTCTGTGTGATTCTCCTCTCTAGCTGTCTGTAAAAAAACATCACAAGATACACAAATAGAATTACATTTTCTAATTAAAAAGTAATTTAATTAAATATAAATTATTATTTTGTTAAATGCATAGTTCAGATTCAGATGCATCAACAGCAGCAGAAGTGAGATTTACCTGGCTAAAATGAAAACTGTGCCAAAATATTGTGTATATTGCACCAATGAAATTGCTCCAAACACTGTGCAGTTTGATTGGACAGACAAAATACTGATATCAACAACATCCTCTTCCATTTTAAAAATCAATTGATTTTGCTACCATAATGCTATGCTAACTGTATTTGCATCCATTTCCCCTGCTATCTGCTATCAGAACAGACTTACCAGTTGAGAACCACTGATCTACTGAACCCATCAGAGCAGAAGACTAAAAACTCTAGTGTCTTTACTAATATGTATATTATGTGTGTGTGTGAGTCAGATCATATAAAGCACAAAAAAACATTGGAATAAAAATTAACTCACTCGTTTCTGTGCATTTCGTTTGTAGAATGTTGGATTAGCATAAGTGATCTCTTCATTATCTCTTTTTGCAACTCTTTCATCGTCAACAACTATAACAAAATAAAAATTTCCATCAAAAACAAAACATCTCATTTCCAATTCTGTCTTATAAGCAGGAGGTAACACTTGCCTTCTCGATCAGTTTTCTTGCAGATGCAGAAGATCCCGACTGCTGCAACAATCATCAGAGATCCAGCAGAGATCAACACTATCAGAGACACTGACACTGGAGGAGGAGAAGGAGAGAGTGTGTCTGGTGCTGTAATGATACAGAAAGAAGTGAACGCATCAGTCCAATCTCCAACAGAAGACAGAGATCAGGTCAGTAAACACACACATATATCATCAGAGCTGTGGTACCTGCACATGTGTGACAGAGTGTGTTGATGTCCAGATGTGTGGTCTGGTTGCTGATGGGATTGTTCAGCACACAGCTGTAGGTGTTTTTATCCTGATATTCCACCTCCAGAGGTAGAGAGAGACTGATGCTGAGATCACACACACTGATGCTGGACAATACACTGATTCCTGCGTACCAGGAGAGAGTCGCATCACACACATTCAACACTGATGAACACACCAATGAACAATTTGATGAAGATGATGAAGAACATTGTGAAGAGTTACTGCTGATGACAGGAACAGGCAGACGAGCTGAACAACATGAGAGAATAAAATGGAATCTGTATGAACTTGATATAAAAAATGCTTGGCATAATGTGCTGAGTGAATGTTTAGTATAATAACAGTTAGGGTGTTTGTCATCTCACACACTGAGATCTTACATATATTTACAATCTTAATAGTTCAAGTAAAATAAAAACGAGAATATGTAAACATTTGGACAAATGATCTCTACTCACCATATACTGAAACATTAAATAATTTTGATGACGATTTCACTCCACTTATATCTAGTTGATAAACTCCAGCATGTTCAGTTGTGGTGTTTGTGATGGTCAGAGATCCAGTTTGATCGTCCAGCTTCAGTCTGTCTCTGAATCTCCCATCAGGACCATCATCATGTGTGGAGGAAATTACTCTACGGATTTTAGCTAAGACAGACTTTTCATGTCTAAATGTCCACATTATATCTTCATCTTCATGTATTTCAGTAAGATCAGTGTTTAGAGTAACAGAATCTCCCTCCATCACTGACACTGAATCACCAAACACACCTGGAGAACAAAACAAGTTTTCATTCTTGTTGGTTTAGAAACCCTGAAATCAGTTTTTTAAATGTAAATGTGAATTGAAGAACAGCAGACACACAAAAGGTTAAACATCACTTATAAGAACAGACAGACGAGCATGATCTTTACACGATCTCATGTAGAGCAAAATAAACATGTGATGGTTCATCTCACATCTGTAAAACAAGTTTCCCTCTGCTAATTATTTTCAATCAGTTCATAGTTGTGTGTGTGGGACATTAAAACAGACTATAAAGTAAATCTCAGTAAATCTGGGAAGAAAAGCAAATGCAAATCCCTAATTTGAACAACAGCAGTTGATAATGTTTAGAAAAATAAATAATTAAGCTGTAAAAATGTTTTTATAACTTACCAAGAAGCCTCCTGCACAAACAAAAGAAAAGAAACATGTGAAACATTTTCTTCAGTAGTTCATTGTCTGATGTAATAAGACTATATCCGCTGGAAACAGTCAAGCTGGTGTGAATCCTCCCACGACACATTTTAACCCTTCTAGTGCACACACACACATGCACTGTATATTTATATATTATTACATATAAAAAATTGTGCTCTTATTAAGACTTTACATGTTCTTATTAGCAAAAACATTTTTTTATCACTTAACACTGATAAATATATTAGTTGTCTGACTGTGCTAAGTATGTGAAAGTATAGAGTGTAATATTGTGTAAATATTCCTAAATATCATGTTAAAATAAAGATAATGGACTAAATGTTCCACAATCATCTAGTTGTAGTGAATTATTAAAACAGGTTAAATAATCTCTCATTGCCGGTCTTACTGAGGTGAGACACTAACAGCTCGATGTCTGAGTCAAACTGAAACCTGTGGTCTGATTTCTTCACAAACATGGTGTGATCTGCTGGATGGACAGACATCTTGTGCAAGAGGCTTTTAGTGCATGTGTGATTACTAGTAGTAGTTTTCCCCTGTTATTATGAACCTCACAGTTGATGCCCTCTGCACAGAACAGATTGAAGAAAAAATCAAAAAGCATCAAAATGTCACAGGTCAGACGTCCAAAAAGGATTACTTATCGTGAATCATTGATACACTTCACAGATCTAAAGCCCTAAATAATACACCAGTAGACTGAACCAAACTGCCTCTACATTTTAAACAGAAATATCACCAAATACTCTTTAATACAGACACAGTAATCCAGGACACAATGATTGAGAAGCACATATTTCTGTGTGCGCTTCAGATATGTGTTGTGTTTTTCGTGTCTTGTGCTTGAATGCTTATATTGGCAAGGCTTGACAGTGATGGTTTCTGTCTGGAACATCTTTCATGCTGTCACTCAAGATAAATTTGAGGATGACATCTAGTGGAGAAGACTAAGAATAACATCAGTCAGAGATATTATGTTCAATGTTAGCAAAAAAAAAAAAAAAAAACCACAAACAAACATATATTAATTCGTGGATTTTCAGAATATATAGAATAATAATTTTAATAAAATAAATAAATAATAATATATTTTTTTTTTTGCCCAGCCATATTCAACATGACTTTTACTGGAAACAAGAGTTGGCTGCTTATTAGATTAGGATAGTTACATTTCCATTGTGTAGTTTATTTTTTTTATTTGCTCATTTTCTGCACTTGTACGTGTGCGCCTTTAAAGTTGACTTTGCATTGCACTAATATATTCTTACTTTACATCAAGGTTACAAGTGAAATCTGTAACTTCATTCTATTATGATATATATTACCGGATTGACATAATTGCTAGTTGTAATTGTCATTAGAAAACTCAATACACTATAGCTTCCAAGTGTAGCATTTTGTTTATTGGAAGCTCATTTATGATAAAGTAAAGACTCAAACATGCACATTTTGGATTTCAGTCATTCAGTCTCATAATGCACCGCAATGAGGCTACGTGTTCAGACGAAGTATAAACAATACTTAAACAATCAGTCAATAGGGAAACAAACAGCAAATAGTAAGTTATTTTAGTGATTGTTACTAATGTAAAATGGTAATGTGGTATCTGACACCACTGTCTTTAAAAAAAAAGAAATGACAAAAATTATCCTATAGGAAATCCTGCCCTCAATTAAATTGAGTTTGTCCAATGAGTTATTTTTTTGAGTGTACACTCTTAGAAGAAGATCTCAAATTATGGCTTTATAGTAGGAACAATACACATTTTGTGGAGAAGTATGATTATAGTCAATTGCTTTATGGTTTAGCAATGCATCTGTTTTTCTTGCTTTTTCAAGTGGTGAACATTATTAATAACCATAATATAAGGAATAATAAGAAATAGTAAATGTTTGACAAAGCAAATAGCACATTTATACTGTGGAATTATGACTCATCCCTCTAGTGGTCAAATTATGTCTCGTTTCTTTGAGTCCATTATATTTTTAATAAAGAGTGATAAGTCTCAGCATTATGATTCAGGTGGCTGGCATTTGTCATGCTACACTGCTAGTGGTTGTAAAAAAGTTTGTTTCTGGAAAAACTTCACTGTTTTAAAAACAACTATCCCAATGAAACAACGTTTATATAGTGAACTTCTGCATAATGCCATAATAAATAATGCAACTTGAAGTAAGTCATGCGTTTGTTCTTAAAATGTATCATTTTGTATTTGTCAGTGTGAAATCAAATATTATTTGAAGCTTCTTTAAAATAGTTCTGCAAAATTAAGCAAGAGTTGCAAGCAAGCAGCTAAGGTCATGAATATATATAGTAAGGTGGACATGCTTCTGAACATCAATCTTAATATTTCACAGACAAATTTTAGGATATTTGTATAATTGAGAGACTCTTAAAAAAAACTGTTTTGCAAAGAGAGGAAGTCAAATTGTGGAAGTCTTTTTCCAGACATGCTTTTCACACTAAATACAGACACACTCACACTCTTCACACCTCAAGAAATGCATACACAAACGCACATTAACCACAAACACCCAGTAGCAGACAAATTCTCATGCAAAAGCTTTTTGTCTACCGATCAACATGTCTATCTTATCAAATCACATTTCTACCAGAAAGACTCGGGAGAATTTTTTCAATAAACCCTTTATTGACAGCTCAGCAAGCTGATAATATACAAAGTCATTTGGCGTAGGCCCCGTCCGTAGTGCATAATCCGAGGGTATCGGATCTGCAATTCCTGCCTGAAGACGAAGGCAGGGGCGCAGCCGACCCCCAAAAGAAGGTGGAGTATGAATACACCGGGATGGGGCCCGCCAACCCCCAAAAGTTGGTAACTGAGTATACCCACCGGTATATAGCTTAATAGAAAGAAAGACTAGTTGCCAGTTCACTCCTAGGAAAACACAGAGACAAGGCCTCACTGGACCAGCAGTGCCGCTTTTGGCCTGCATAGACATGGCCTCATTGGATCACACGGACGGCCGCCTTGGCAAAAATAATAAACAGGCCTCATTAGAACACACAGACAGGCCGCATTGGGATATAATAGAACGGCCGCATTGGACCACATATAGCAGGCCGCCTAGGGCCGTACATAACAACACAGACTCTGGCCTCATTGGACCACACGGCCTTATAGACCACAGAGACAAGGCTTTGATGAGCCACACGGCCAAAATAGACCACAGAGACAAGGCCTCTAATGCCACAAAGAGACGAGGTAAGACTGGACAGCACATGAAACAAATTTTTTTTTTTTTGACCAAGCCACTAGTGCCACACGAAAATAAACCACGCAAGACTACGCCATCTAAGCCACATTGAACCTATGCCCCAAAGGGGCCACTGGCCGATCAGGCATCTTTTTAAAGGACAAGGCAAAAATATGCCACAAGGTGCCAAGCCCCACACAAACACAAGGCCCACGTGGCCACAAGGCCACTAATGCCACACATAGACAGACATACTTGAATACAAGGCCACTAGGCCACATTTAACCATGCCATAAAGGCCACAAGACCACAAGACAAGGCCACATTAGGCTACATGGTCACAGTAGACCACACAGAACATAGAATGTTCCTAAACCATAATCCCACACTTAGACGAGACGTACAGACAACGGCCACTAAGCCACATGGAACAAGGCCATAAGGGCCGCAGCCTTGAAGGCCGAACATTGAACAAGGCAACATGGTCGAGAAAGGAGGGGAAGCAAAAGGGCCTATTACGTATCCTTTATTAACCTCTTTTTCTAGCAGATTAGATTCAGGTTCATTTATAGCTGACTGTAAGTTCTTGGCTATAAAAGAAGTGGTGAGATGAGAGAGGATACCCACCCGAAACCCCTGTGACAAACCTGTGATTAAGTAATCGACAAAAGTCGGATCAGGGTGAGAAGAAAGGTAGTTAGAGAGATTAGAAATATTAATGGGGGTTGAAGAGTGCTTTTTCAGAATTTTCTCCCTTTCCCTCTGATTGGAGGTTTGTACCGGCGAGGGCAGACCGATTTCGGGTGAGGATCCTTGCAAAAGCTGCAAATGTGATCAAATTTGCATTGAGAAAAGGAACAAACAGATTCATAGAAATTAACACAAGGAAAAACATTTCTAACTGGCGCATAGCGTTTCCTGCTCTCTTGTGGAAACCTTACGTCTTCAGCACCCTGGACAGCGCCCGGCGCTTGACTAACGAATGCTTTCGGGCAGAATGAGGCCGAATAAGACTTATAAGACTTTCATTCATCCTTGAAACACAAATTAAGATATTTTTAATTAAATCTGACAGCTACACATCTACCACTTTGACCCTTAAAAAAGTTCCTTAGTAGATCATTAAACTAATCCATATGAATTGAGTGGTTTATTACTTTATATGATGAAAAGATTGAATTTTGGCTTTTATTTACATACAAACATTTATCAACAAACATAAACAGAAACTCAAACGTGCTGCGTAACACAAGAATGAACCTCATTGGTTCTTGCTGAAGTTCAAATGTGAAATTGCTTAATTACAGAGATTTTGCAGTTCTGAAGCATTACATTAGCATTAATATAATAAGCTGCAGGTATTGCTAACACAGTGCATGTAAGCGCAAACATCACTTTCGTTTCCTAAAAAGCTTTGTTACAATAACCAGCTTTCTAGTGTTAAAGGGGTGGTTGATTATGATTTCACTTTTCTAACTTTAGTTTGTGTGTAATGTTGCTGTTTGAGCATAAACAACATCTTTGCATCTTTGCTTTTACATTGCATTGACCAGAACCAGCTTTCCCTCGAGGCCCACACCAAAAGCATTTCTCGACCTGGGGTGCCTTACCTCCTTCCCCGACCGTTCATTGAGTGTTCTCTTCCACACAAGCCTCAATGCGGAGACGAAGGCATTCCTGCCTGGTGTGGGACCTCGAGAGAACTTTGAGGCTTTCATGGAGTGGATGTTGGCTACCTGTTCACCAGTTCACCATCAGTCTTTTCAACAGGTGAACTTGAGACCATTCCAGAGTTTCGTCCTGTTATGGCCGCCAACGTTCCAGGATTTCGTCCCAAGATGGCCGCCGCCATTCCAGAGCATAGTCCACAGTCACACTGAATTCTAATTGAATTGATTTGAATTTTTCACACTATAAATTGACATTTCTCGTTTTACCTTTGGACAGCAGCATTGTTATGCAACTGAAAAAAAGTTGGTTAGCAGCATTGCTACTTTTAGTTTCTACAAATTAATCATATTTGTAAAACATTGCATTTATTCTTAAAATGACCCAGACATTAACAGAAAAAAATGGATTTGAGCTTTATTTACTCAAGAATAGCTCTTCTTACAAGGAAGTGTTGCTAAAGCTGGAAATAACTACTGAAACAAACGATCACTGCATGAGTATGTAAGATCATGATGCATTTGAGCACAAATAATGACGTTTTCATATTCCACAGTAATTTCTTTGTTTGTTTTGAGACCTTTTTTGTCATACACCATCAGTGATGAGTTCAGCTTGTTTTAAAGCAGAAGTCAAATGTTTTTCATGTGAGCAGGAATGGAAAAATCCTTTCTACCACACGCTATTGACACTATTCACACCAGACACACAACTGACACCTGACACACTCTCTGACATCAAACACACACAGCTCAGGCACAACAGATCAAACCATATTTGTGTACAGAGATAATTGAGACCAGAGCAGAGTCTCCAATCCTTTTGTTAAGTGATTTGCATATACATTTTGCACTTTTTTCATGAGATTTACACACATGGGGATTTAAGAATTTAAGAGTCAAAAATATCATTGCTCCAATGGGCCATACGATCAGAGGTCTTCAACCCTACTCCTGGAGGACCACTGTCCTGTAGAGTTTAGTTCCAACCCTGCTTCAACACACATACCTGTAGTTTTCAAATAAGCCTGAAGGACTTGATTAGCTTGATCAGGTGCGTTTAACAGGGTTGAAGCTTATGCTGCATTCATGCCATTGTTGTCACAGGTCACGCAGTTGGGTCTTGTACTTAGAAAAACACCTTTTTTGTTCATCTTCTTATTGTGAGAGGTGCATAATCCACATGATCCTCCTCTTCAACTTTCTGTAAAAAACAAAACAAACAAAAAACACTTAACACAAGGTAATAATAATAATACATAGTTGGTTCATCCTGAAGATTGAGAATGTGCTAAATAGTGTTTTCTAATAACATTTATCAGCACCGTTGTGTGAAGAAAATGTCCTTCCTGTGATCTGATCCAAACATAATATCTACAAAATATCTCTAATGTGTAGATGTGTATTCTGTTGTTTGTATCTCACCACAGATTACATTTTAGCAAGTAATTAGTCAGTGCTGTTGTGTGTGTGTGTGTGTGTGTGTGTGTGTGTGTGTGCGTGTGTGTGTGTGCGTGTGTGTGTGT
Organism: Leucaspius delineatus; assembly: GCA_023718395.1. NCBI lineage: Eukaryota > Metazoa > Chordata > Actinopteri > Cypriniformes > Leuciscidae > Leucaspius > Leucaspius delineatus. Next base: position 33,446,130 of record CM043363.1, read on the forward strand.
GATGGACATGGAACATTACACATGTAAAATCTACATCTGACTTTGCTGGGATGATACAAACACACACAACATAAATTAATAATAAATTGTCTTACTGATTTATGTGTGTTTCTTTTGTAGAACACAGGATCTGCGTAAGTGATCTCGTCTTCTGCACGAGTCTCAACTGTTTCTACAATAACAATAATAGATGCATCTTTACCCAAGTGGGATGTTTAAAAAAAATAAAGTAATTTTCATTTTTTGTTTGGTGAAATTTAATCACTGAAGCTTAACAAGTCAACATTCATAGAGACTTTAATTTGAGCATTAGCTGCAACTTTACACATGTAATATGAAAATGAACTAGATGGTGTTAACAACAAAAGTATGAGAATAGTTATGATTCAATTATAAAATGACGATGCTATTTTCAAAGTATTATAAAATTTGCCTTCTTGATCTCTTTTTCCTTGTTTTTTGCAGATGCAGAAGATCACGACCACAGCAACAATCATCAGAGATCCAGCAGCAGCAGCAGAGATCAACACTATCAGAGACACTGAGACTGGAGGAACTGAAGGAGACTGTGAAAGAGTCTGTGGGAGCAGTGCTGTAACGGCTAAAGAGAGACAGTCATTAATGTGAGTGAATGTATCAGATATTACAACTAAAGAGATCAGGTCAGTAAACACACACATATATCATCAGTGCTGTGGTACCTGCACATGTGTGACAGAGTGTGTTGATGTCCAGATGTGTGGTCTGGTTGCTGATGGGATTGTTCAGCACACAGCTGTAGGTGTTTTTATCCTGATATTCCACCTCCAGAGGTAGAGAGAGACTGATGCTGAGATCACACACACTGATGCTGGACAATACACTGATTCCTGCGTACCAGGAGAGAGTCGCATCACACACATTCAACACTGATGAACACACAAATGAACAATTTGATGATGATGATGATGATGAAGAACAGTTTCTGCTGATGACAGGAACAGGCAGACGAGCTGAGAAAGAGATACATTTGAATGGTTCAGAAAGTGTCAGTCGGTCAGTGAGTGATCTTCATTCCTCTGCATATATTTTTAAAAGGTTATTATTTACACATATGGAGAAATATCATTGAGGAATATATGCTTAATTGAAATGATTTAGTCATTTTTATAATTAATATATTTTAAACCTAAAAACAGGTGAAACAAACATTAAACTCATAATAGACAGTGAGACTGAAACACTTTCTCACACTGTTGATCTGCAGTTGATAAACTCCAGTATGTTCAGTTGTGATGTTTGTGATGGTCAAAGATCCAGTTTGATGATTCACCTTCAGTCTGTCTCTGAATATCCCATCAGTGTCATTATTTGCTGAGAAGATTCTAGCACCTTTTCTGATTTCAACTATAATTAAATTTTCTCTAAAGCTCCACAGTATCTCGTTGTCTAGATGTATTTCAGTAAGATCGGTGTTTAGAGTAACAGAATTTCCCTCCATCACTGACACTGAATCACCAAACACACCTGATGAACATGAGGTTTACACAGAGAAGAACAGCAGCAGAAACAAAGTACAAGTTTAAATATGCAGGATATATATTCAAAACATTTGTATTTCTGAATGTCCACGACGTTTGTAGTTGTTATAATTACTGTAAAAGTATTGCTTGGGGAAACCTTGCATTTGTAATCATTGAAATTAAAATTTAAAAAAGAGAGATTTGAACACAGACGGAGACAATCTAATTTGAACCGCAGCAGTTCAATGACACAAATATATGTATAACTTACTGATCAGGCTCCAACAGGACAAACAGAACAAAACGTGAAACATTTTCAGCTGTTCAGTGAAACATCTGATCTAACTACAACTGAACTAAGGAAACACAACAGAAGTCATGTGGCTTGTGAATCCTCCCCCAACAGAGTCTGACCCATAATGCACACGCTCGTGAACATGTTATAGTTATGCAATATAAGAATGTTCTTCTGCCTCTTAGTAAGACAATCTTAATGGCGGACAACACTTTATTTTTTATCATTTAACATTTATCATTTAACATTGATAGTTGTTAAAAGATAGTTGCCTGACGGTGTTAAATAGCTAAAAGTTGAAGAATATTGTCAAAATTTTGGATAAACTACGTGGTAAAATGGAGCATAACCACTGATTTCAAAAGATTGAGTGTAAATATTCAGTTCTCAATTTTAGTTTATGGAAAAAGTACAAAGTTAAAACCATGATCTTACAGAACCAGTTTACTAGAGTTAATCTTCTGAGTCAAACTGAAACCTGATCTGGCATTTTTTTTTTTTTTTTTTTTTTTAGAAATGTGGTTTGACCATTGGGTGGGGATGGAAACATCAAGTGCATGAGAGAACGGGCAGGCATTTAGTGTGTGTGTGTGTGGTGTGTGTGTGTGTGTGTGTGTGTGTGTGTGTGTGTGTGTGTGTGTGTGTGTGTGTGTGTGTGTGAGAGAGAGAGAGTGTGTTTAGTTTGTAAGTGAAGACCCTCTTCCTGTCCTCTTGTTGCAAATGGCTTTGTTAGACATGAGATACTGTGATAGATAGAGGGAGAACAGCAATAGATACACATTGATCATATTTAACACTGCCATTCAACATTTTAGATTGTAAAAGTTACTATTTTTTGTTTGTTCGTTTTAGAAAACGATACTTTATTAAAGTAAACAAAACGGTAACACTTTGTTTAAGGTGACATATTTACACGCTACTATACTTACTATATAATAACAGTAAATTATGCAAAATTACAATAACTGACCCTAAACGAAACACTAACCATAACTAGTAGTTACATGTAGTTAATTAATATTACTCAGAACTTATTTGAGTTAGTATGTAATGTAGTATGTAGTATGTATCTACATCAACGTAAAATAGTGTTAAAAAATAAAATAACAGTTTCATATTCTAAAGGTTGTACAGGTGAAATTTTGTCAACTGCATATGCATAAAGTTTTTATTTCACATTACTTTAATGTAAAATAATTGAATACTGTATCCACATAATGAAAGCTGTTGACAAAGTCAGTACCTGTCTGAAATTCTCTTCCTGAAAAAAAAAAAAAAAAACTCTTCCTGATTCCTCTCCTGAATTGTGGCCTCACTGTTTTTCCCTCTGTTTCCATTTTTGTGTGCCTTTGAAATTCAATAAATCAATGTTATTCCCGCAATGGACTCCTTTTTTTTTTACCACCCTGGCACAATGTCTTTTTTATCCATTGATTTTTGCTGCCATTTGGTATAACTACAAGACCTCTTATTGACAAAGAAAAAATGCATCAAATATAAGCCAGTTCTCCATTGGACAATGATGTTTCCTGTTTCCACGTGCTGATGGTGTTTTTAACTGCTGTTTCTAAAAAAAACAAGAGATGGCGCCATTGATCACTTAAAATCAAATCAGTATCACAAAAGTGATGACCGAAGTATTGTCTGTCTTTATCACTACAGATTGAGGGGAGTATTCCAGAGAGCAGATTATCTGAGATACTTGGAGTATGTAACACTGATCACCATAATGGCGAAGCAAAGCTAACTATTATTCCAATAAAACACCAACATCTAAACCTCTGAGCATTCTCAATAAGACCTGTAGATGTCTGACAGAAGTAATAAGGTTAGTAATAAGCAAAGTTTGTGTCTGGTAATGCTGTTTGTGGAGTTGTTTAATCCTCCTCTACTGATATATTGAGATATCTGTTATTGTTTAATGTTTTGTTGGGATTTAAAGAGTTTCTGTTGTCTGAGTTTTGTGAGGTTGCCATTGTGCTGAAGAGCAGAGCCTGTGTTTCAGTCCAGGAGGAGCCAGAAAACATTGATGTTATGCTGCATGTTGCTTTATTTAAAGGCAGTAACTGTTTAGTCACTATCATATGGATTTTTAGGATTTTCACACAAATCCTTATGATACCTTAATGGTGCTTTTCTGTCATTTTGGAGTCTGGACAGCACCTGTGTTTATTTATTTTTGTTTTGATATGGAAAAGAATATTTCATTATTTTATTTCAGAAATTAGTAATATAATAGTAGTGATGCTTAACAAAGCAATACCACATTTATTCTGTGGGAATATGACTCATCTCTCTCGTGGTCAAATGCTGTAATAGGCCCTATCCGGACTGGACTAGATTTCCAGGGGGGCATTAGAGAAATTCATGTTTCACAGACGTATTTTTTTAAAAACAAACCCAAGTAAAAATTCCGGGGCAAATAACCTACTTTTTTTTGCAAACTTGACGATCCTGTGCAAAATCTAACCAGGCCCGAATGTGAATGTCTGTGGCTGTATCCAAAATCAAATACTTCCCTACTATATGTAGGCGAAAAACGCCTTGGTTATACACATGTAACCCTCGTTCCCTGAAGGAGGGAATGGAGAAGTCACGTAGGATCTTCACCTACGTATTGAGATCCCAAAGAAGGCAAAGTTGGGATCTCAATATGTTGGTGACGTTCCGACCTGAGGTCGAATGTAACTTTCTATCCGAATTAACACTAGTGCTTATAAAACATTAGGCAAAAAGTAGCCGGATGACCTTCTACTTCCAGTGAGATTCTGAAGTGAGCACGATGGACACTTTACTATCCCATGAGGCCATGGGGGAGGATTTATGAATGGCATAACTGATGCTGGTAGATCACATGATAATGACTACATGACAAATGTATGCGTCCAAGATTATATTCATACTATAGGCCTACACATTCACACTAATTGAATGTACTTTTTTAGCATTCAAAATAAGTACCTACTCAAGAGAGTATGTGATTTCGGATGCAGCCTCTGATTGCCAATATTGTATTATCTTAACGCTTCTCATTATGTGTTTTTGACCTATACCTGACCTACCATTAGTGCACCAAATTTTGACATGCTTTAATTTAGTTTCGATACGAATGGTATCCGATGAAAAAATAACATTATAAAATTAATAAATAGAGACAAATCGCGGAAACTGCCAAAATGGCCCATTTTAATATCAGTGTTCTGAGTAAGATACTTGTTTATAGACTTTGTTCACTTATGCATGCAAGTTACAGCCACTTCGATAAACTCATGAAGGTGACTTAAATGAGTATTTTATTATAAATTAAAATATCACCAAATAATAAAATTAAAAGACATATACATTGTACGTGATGCATGCTAACATAGCACATGACCTTCTGTAGCACCAACTTCTAGAAAAAACACACTCGCTCTTCTGTAATAAACATGAAGATGTTAATCCTGTCCAAATCGGTGTATGGAATCACAGACATTAAGTGATAAGAATTGTAACTCATGTTGTTTAGAAAACTAGCCCCATTGGAAAAGGCTAACAGGATATGACCTATCAAGGTATCAGTGGGTTTATCACAAATAGTTTTTCTTAAAAGGAAGTGTTGCTAGAGCTGGAAATGACTACTGAAGCCAGCACTGCTTGACTGCACGATCACAGCATGAGTATAAAAAATCATAATGCATATGCACACAAAGAATATGAAATGTTCACATTCCACAGTCATTTCTTTGTTTTATTTGAGACTTTTTTGTCAAAAAACAGCATTGATAAGTTCAGTATTTTGTAAAGCAGGTTTTAAAATAGTCATGGTTTTATGTTAGCTGGAATGGAAAAAGTCCTTCAACCACACGCTATTAACACCTCAGACACACAACTGACAGCAGACACACTCTCTGACATCAAACACACACACAGCTCCGGCACAACAGATCAAGCAACATTTGTGTACAGAGGTAACAAACTAGACCACAGCAGAGTCTCCACTTCTATTGATGAGTGTTTTGCATCTACATTTTACTTTTTTCCATGAAATTTACACACATATACTTTAAGACTCAAAGAAAAAACATAAAATTCCTCAATGTGCCATATGGTTTAGATAGTTTAAAAGTCCTTGTAATACAGGGCAAGTTTGTTTGACGTTTTTAGGAGGCAATTTAATGAATCCATCTTAAATTATTATAATTTAAATCCGTCCCAGGTCACACAGTTGGGTCTTGTACTAAAGACTGAAGTTTGTTCATCTTCTCATTGTGAGAGGTGCATACACCACATGATCCTTCTCTTTTACTTTCTGTAAAAAACACAACACAAGATATAATAATAATAATAATAATAATAAATGTTAGGTTTCTTCTGATTAAGAATTTGCGATATATAGTTTTTTTCTGAAAAAATAAATAAATAGTAAAGGCATTTTAAAAGTAATCCATGTGACGCCAGTTGTTTAACCTCAATTGTATGAACAAAGCAAGTGCTTCATTTACAAAATATTAATGTCCAACACACATACATGCAACGTCCGCTCTCACATCAACACAACACACATGCGTCCTGATCTTTTATATGGCTAATATTGTGCTGGTGTGTGATTGATCAGACAAAAACACAATCTCACACTGATCTACATCTGACTCACTGCTGAAATGATAGAGACACACAACAGGAATAAACGATCTTACCTTTTTATGTGCGTTTCTTGTGTAGAACGCTGGTTCAGCGTAAGTGATCTCTTCTGCACGAGCCTCAACTGTTTCAATGATAATAGATGCAGTAAAACAACAAAAAATAATACTAACTAGACCTGTGTGTGTGTGTGTGTGTGTGTGTGTGTGTGTGTGTGTGTGTGTGTGTGTGTGTGTGTGTGTGTGTGTGTGTGTGTGTGTGTGTGTGTGTAAAATAAGTAAAAAGAGTACTGCTCAAATTTATTGTATGCAAATATTCTGATATGAGAGAAATTTACAGAAATTGGTAAACACAATAAATACCATTTATTTTTTGGTTTCTTTTCATATAAGTGATTAAGAAGGTGTTAACTACACATTTATGGGGATTGTTATCTATTTTAATACTTGTATGTAACACTTGCCTTCTTTGTCAATTTTTCTACATTTCCTGCAGATCCAGAAGATCCAAAATCCAGCAACAATCATCAGAGATCCAGCAGAGATCAACACTATCAGAGACACTGAGACTGGAGGAACTGAAGGAGAGAGTGTGTCTGGTGCTGTAATGATAAAGAAAGAAGTGAATGCATCAGATCTCCAACAGAAGACAGAGATCAGGTCAGTAAACACACACATATATCATCAGAGCTGTGGTACCTGCACATGTGTGACAGAGTGTGTTGATGTCCAGATGTGTGGTCTGGTTGCTGATGGGATTGTTCAGCACACAGCTGTAGGTGTTTTTATCCTGATATTCCACCTCCAGAGGTAGAGAGAGACTGATGCTGAGATCACACACACTGATGCTGGACAATACACTGATTCCTGCGTACCAGGAGAGAGTCGCATCACACACATTCAACACTGATGAACACACCAATGAACATGAAGATGATGAAGAACATTGTGAAGAGTTACTGATGATGACAGGAACAGGCAGATGAGCTGAAAAACATGAAAGAATAAAATTGAATTTGGATGAACTTGATATAAAAAATGCTTGGTATAATGTGCTGAGTGAATGTTTAGTATAATAACGGTGTGTTTTTTCATGTCACACACTGAGATCTTACATATATTTACAATCTTAATAGTTCAAGTAAAATAAAAACGAGAATATGTGAACATTTGGACAAATAATCTCTACTCACCATAGACTGAAACATTAAATAATTTTGATGACGATTTCGCTCCACTTATCACTAGTTCATAATCTCCAGCATGTTCAGTTGTGGTGTTTGTGATGGTCAGAGATCCAGTTTGATCGTCCAGCTTCAGTCTGTCTCTGAATCTCCCGTCAAGAACATCATCATATATCGAGGAAATTACTCTACTGATTTTAACTAAGACAGACTTTTCATGTCTAAATGTCCACAGTATATCTTCAACTTCATGTATTTCATGTATTTCAAGACTAGTGTTTAGAGTAACAGAATCTCCCTCCATCACTGACACTGAATCACCAAACACACCTGGAGAACAAAACAAGTTTTCATTCTTGTTGGTTTAGAAACCCTGAAATCAGTTTTTTAAATGTAAATGTGAATTGAAGAACAGCAGACACACAAAAGGTTAAACATCACTTATAAGAACAGACAGACGAGCATGATCTTTACACGACCTCCTGTAGAGCAAAATAAACATGTGATGGTTCATCTCACATCTGTAAAACAAGTTTCCCTCTGCTAATTATTTTCAATCAGTTCATAGTTGTGTGTGTGGGACATTAAAACAGACTATAAAGTAAATCTCAGTAAATCTGGGAAGAAAAGCAAATGCAAATCCCTAATTTGAACAACAGCAGTTGATAATGTTTAGAAAAATAAATAATTAAGCTGTAAAAATGTTTTTATAACTTACCAAGAAGCCTCCTGCACAAACAAAAGAAAAGAAACATGTGAAACATTTTCTTCAGTAGTTCATTGTCTGATGTAATAAGACTATATCCGCTGGAAACAGTCAAGCTGGTGTGAATCCTCCCACGACACAGTTTAACCCTTCTAATGTACACACACATGCACTGTATATTTATATATTATTACATATAAAAAAATTGTGCTCTTATTAAGACTTTACATGTTCTTATTAGCAAAAACATTTTTTTATCACTTAACACTGATAAATATATTAGTTGTCTGACTGTGCTAAGTATGTGAAAGTATAGAGTGTAATATTGTGTAAATATTCCTAAATATCATGTTAAAATAAAGATTATGGACTAAATGTTCCACAATCATCTAGTTGTAGTGAATGATAAAACAGGTTAAATCATCTCCCATCTCTCATTGCCGGTCTTACTGAGGTGAGACACTAACAGCTCGATGTCTGAGTCAAACTGAAACCTGTGGTCTGATTTCTTCAGAAACATGGTGTGATCTGCTGGATGGACAGACATCTTGTGCAAGAGGCTTTTAGTGCATGTGTGATTACTAGTAGTAGTTTTCCCCTGTTATTATGAACCTCACAGTTGATGCCCTCTGCACAGAACAAATTGAAGAAAAAATCAAAAAGCATCAAATGTCACAGGTCAGACGTCCAAAAAGGATTAGGCCTACTTATCGTGAATCATTGATACACTTCACAGATCTAAAGCCCTAAATAAAACACCAGTAGCTTGAACCAAACTGCCTTTACACTTTAAACAGAAATATCACCAATTACTCTTTAATGCAGACACAGTAATCCAGGACAGATAGAAAGATTAAAAACACAATGATTGAGAAGCACATATTTCTGTGTGCGCTTCAGATATGTGTTGTGTTTTTCGTGTCTTGTGCTTGAATGCTTATATTGGCATGGCTTGACAGTGATGGTTTCTGTCTGGAACATCTTTCATGCTGTCACTCAAGATAAATATGAGGATGACATCTAGTGGAGAAGACTAAGAATAACATCAGTCAGAGATATTATGTTCAATGTTAGCAAAAAAAACAAAAATATATTGATTCGTGGCTTTTCAGAATAAATAGAATAATAATTTTAATAAAATAAATAAATAATAATCTATATATTTTTTGGCCCAGCCATATTCAACATGACTTTGAATGGAAACAAGAGTTGGCCATATTAGATTAGGATAGTAACATTTCTATTGTGTAGCTTATTTTTTTATTTGCTCATTTTCTGCGCTCTACTTGTACGTGTGCGCCTTTATAGTTGACTTTGTTTGCATTGCACTAATATATTCTTACTTTACATCAAGGTTACAAGTGAAATCTGTAACTTCATTCTATTATGATATATACTACCGGATTGACTTAATTGCTAGTTGTAATTGTCGTTACAACATTAGATTCTTGTTCCCATGGTGTTTTTATATTGTGTTTTAAATTTTCCTTTCTGCCCCCAGGGCATGTTTGAGTAAGTAAAACTCCAATCTACTAGAAGCACGATATTAAAAAAGACACTGACTCGCCCCGTTCCCTTACCAATATTTCTGGGGACAGCTATTTGTAGAGGTGTCGAAACCATAGTGGATATTATTGAGTACAGTTTTTCAGTCTCATAATGCATAATCCGTATATATTTATATATATATATATTTAAGTAGGCTATATAAAAAAGTATATATATATATATATATATATATATATATATATATATATATATATATATATATATATATATATATATATATATATAACACTAAATTGGAGCGTCGGTACGTAGCCTAGGCTACAGAAGAAGACGTCCGTACGGCTCCGTTTCCTTCCCCCCTTCTGCTCACGGCATGTCACCTTGTCACCACCATCTTTAGGGCGAGGAGCAACGAACAATCTACACAAGCCTTTTTTGTCTGTGCGTTCGTTTGGTTTACATTCGTTTCGGAGCTTCGATGTCGAACGTCACATTATAGCAAAAATGAAACAAGCTGTGTTGTGTTGTGGTTGTTGTTGTTGTTTTTGACTGCGTTTTTTTTAGCCACGTCATTTTGTAGCGTACTTTCGCTTTCACTTTTGGAATTTTATTCCACATAATCTTGATTTATTTTCTGGAGAAACTGGAGAAAATAATGGTCGGAATTTTACCCACACTGTGCATTTTCCTGCTTGGTAAGACATTTTTTTTTATAAAAGATATAGAGTGCAGCGGATATGATGTCAGAACCCGGAAGACTACGCCACTGGTTCCCATGAGATTTTCCTATGGGAAAATAGTGGGGGTTTTCAATTTACGAATTTCGAAGCTGTTATTTTTTCATTCTAAAACGTGTGTTTCTAATAAGTAATTTGATGAAAACGTTTAGGTGTGTGTGTGCAGTTGACGTTGTCTAATAGTATTGTAAATTGTTTACAACAGACCTTATTTATCTTATAAATTGAATATGTCTTCTGGGTTTTGACTTTTGACCCTGCAGCACACATTGCTTTTCTCCTGTTTTGCCTCCCTCTTTAAAACCGTCTTTATATAGGCTACCACCTGGTTATTGTTGTAAAAAAAAAAAGGTAAAGCTTTAATAGGCCTAATAATAAATAATATTAGCCCAGTTTCTGTTGGACATCTTGGCCTCTTCTTGGGGCGTTGCCATTAAATCATAAAATCTACTCACTTAGCATATTATGTATCTCTCGTAATATTTAAAAGGGACATTAGAGAAATATAAAGGTCCATATTATTTTGTTTTAAATGGTAAATGTATTTTTTGTGTAGCTTCAATTAGTTCTGTATTATGCACACATACTGCGCAGCCTTGACTTGTGTATTATTTCAACTCTGTCTGAATAAAAGTTGAAATCTATTTTAGAATATCCTTAAAATGGGACTTAGTATTGAGATGAACGGGTTAAAAAATGCATGCAAAACTGAAGACAATGATTTCTTCAACACTTGGACAGACCAATTGTAAATTTTTAAACAAATGCAATATTTTTAATTAGTATTGTATTAATCTATTTTCACAGCACTTTCCTCTTGTGTATTTTTGTCCCGCTATCCCTGAATTTTATTTAAAATGATCTGTTCATTTCTTTTCCAGGTGTTTTCGGTGTTGGTTCAGATGGAGTGTCAGTGATGGAGGGAGATTCAGTCACTCTAAACACTGGTGTTCAAACAAACCAACAAGACAGAATTAGATGGTATTTTAATAACACTCGCATTGCTCAAATCAATAGAGACCTCAGTAAGATCTGTACAGATGTTCAGTGTAATGAAGGTACTGAGAGATTCAGAGACAGACTGAAGCTGGATCATCAGACTGGATCTCTGACCATCACAAACACCAGAAACACAGATGCTGGAGAATATCAACTACAGATCAGCAACAGCGACAGTGACAGCATTAAGAGCTTCAGTGTTTCTGTCACTGGTGAGTATCATTAAGTCATTCAGTGCATTTTCCTTTAAGGAATTTAAAAAGAATGATCACTGATTTGATATGGATGTTCCGGTTTAATAATTAGAAAACAGAGACTTGAAAGTGCCCAAATCTCTCTCTTATGTTTTTTGTTACATTATGAATCCTCGCATATTTATCTACCCACAATCTTCATGATTTGTAGAAAAGTTATGAATGTTTTTTCTTCTTCTTCAGGTATGTCTGATGTTGATACAGGTGACGTATCAGTGTCAGTGTCAGTGATGGAGGGAGATTCAGTCACTCTATACACTGGTGTTAAAGCAGACCAACAGGGAAAAACAAAATGGTATTATAATGACACCCGCATCGCTCAAATCAATGGAGATCTCAGTAAGACCTGTACAGATGTTCAGTGTAATGAAGGTACTGAGAGATTCAGAGACAGACTGGAGCTGGATCATCAGACTGGATCTCTGACCATCACAAACATCACAAACACAGACTCTGGAGAATATAAACTAGAGATCATCAACCCCAACAGCGAAAAGATCTTCAAAGTTGCTGTTCATGGTAAGTCATTTAACATTTAATAAAATCAGGTTATATATTTAAATCACATGTTTATAGTGTTTATCATAGCAGTGATGTTACGAAGCAATAATTTAGCAGATTTACTCCTGAAACGTTGCAGTGCATTTGTGACTGACATGAAAAGTGTGTAGCATGAAAAACAAGAAAAATTTGTATTCAAATTGTGAATGGATTATATTATATACAAAAGATGAGCACTGATTGTAATCAATGTTCTAATCAGTGTACATTATTGAGTTACTCCCTAAAAAAGTAACTAATTGCGTTACTTTTTCTCACCTGGGCTGGGCTTGCTTGTTTCTCTTTTTGGCAAATGCAAAGACCCTTTACCTCCAAAAGTGAATTGAATGCAAATTCACGCTTAAACAAACTTTCAGCTGTGCTGCCATTCTGGATTGCAGAAGAATAGGACACTTGTGGATAAAGTTCAACACTCTTACTTCAGCAATAAAAACAAAAAAAGAAACACAAATGTTATGTTTATCCAGAGTCATTTTTGCTTATAAGTATAATTGAATTTGATCATCGAAGGTCCACAGCAAAGAAATGAGTTTAAAAAGTGAGATAAAAAAGGTAAATGTTTACGTAGTAGTCCCATTGTTTTCATTTATTTTCAGGAATACTGAATCTTTTTTGTGCAAGTCAGATGAGTGAATGCCTGTTCACTTTTAGGCCCTGTTTACAATTGGTAGTAAGAAGCGGTTGATCGGATCACAAGTGGACGGCGCTAAATACAGGTGTAAACGGAGTCTAAAACCTTTTGAGCTTGCCCACTTTCAACCACTTCCAGAGGTAGTCGAAAACGCATTCGACCGGATGGCTTTCACAGTGTAAACACTCATGCGGTCGAATGTGTTCAAACAGCCACAAAAGACCATCTACTCTCCACCTACTGACCTAATGCATGAACATTATGGGAATAAAGCGATATCCAGACGAGATTTAAACTATGTCGGCTGAAGACTTAAGTGACGGATTAAAACACCAGGTGTAAATGGGAATGTGTCTCCCTCATCTACTTGTGATCCGCTTGACCAAAACACACCTTAATATCAGGTGTAAACAGGGCCTTATAGTTTAAATCTACAATAATCATCATGTTCACAGCTCACACAATGTCTCTGCTCTTACTGCCGATTACTCTCAACATGTGTACAGAAGAGCTGTCAGTTAATAAATGGCAAAACAAAGTAACTTGCGGTACTGATTTGAAAAATTAACCAAGGTATTCTGTTGTAAATTTAAATGTAATGCGTTCATTTACTAGTTACTTGAAAAAGTAATCTAATTATGTAACTCGCATTACTTGTAACACTGGTTACATGTCTTTCTAAACCCATTTAACTTAGTCATCTTTGGAAAACAAAAAACAAAACAAAACAAATTTGAGGTTTCGTTTACGATAGTTTTATATGTCTTTTTGCGTTGATCAATGTTTATGTGATTAAAAAGGCTAAGTTCTGTTCATCATAAAGTGATCATATCTCTTCAGTTTGTAATCACTTTGATATTCACAGTTTTTTTCATGTTGTGTAGTTTTTTTTTTTCTCAGCAAAAATATACTAAACCAGTTTTTTTTTTTTTTTTTTAGATATTGCTGCTGAGATGAAAGAATTAAAAGCCATGTCACAGAAAGAGGGAGAATCTGTCACTCTAGATGCTGGTGTTGGAAGAAAACCAAATGATGTGATGACATGGTATTTAAAAGACATTCTCATCGCTGAAATCACTGGAGCTCAGAGTAAGATCTGTACAGATGTTCAGTGTAAAGAGAGATTCAGAGACAGACTGAAGCTGGATCATCAGACTGGATCTCTGACCATCACAAACACCACAAACACAGACTCTGGAGAATATAAACTACAGATGATCTTCAGCAGCGACAGCTTCAGTATTAGGAGAATTAAGAGCTTCAGTGTTACTGTCACTGGTAATTATAATAACTTAGAGTCATTCAATGCATTTTAAATACAGTGCCTAACTTTTTTATTTTGTTTAACATTTTGACTAATGTTATTAATCTGCACAATGCATAAAATCACTTTTATCAGTTGACTCAATATCATAAAACTAAACTCAAATTATAAAAGGTGTAATTATTAATCAACAATATCAGTAAAATTGATATGACTGTCCATTTTTATCATTACAGCTTTGGCTCTGTCTTCAGCTGCTATAGCAGGAATAAGTGTTGCTGTTCTGCTGTTTGTGACTGCAGTTGCATATGTGATTTACTCTCACAAGAAAGTAAGTGAATTATTATTGTTTATTGTTTTAATTACAGAGCATCACACACTACTGCATTGAAACATTACTGTTGTATTATTGCAGTACAGAAGACAGTGTGATGAAGTTTAACAGACTGAAAATCCATTTAGAGAAGCATCCTACATTTAGGACATTGTCAATTATTTAAGAAAAGAAAACCACACTAAATTCCTTGAAAACACAATTGCAAAATTATTTTTGTAGAACTTTTGTGTTTGTGTAACTGTTAATTTCTGTTCTCTTCTGTGAATCTGTGTTTTATTACAGGAGAGAAGTATAATATACTCATGCATCAATCAGAATGTTACTTCGAATCGAGGACATGCTGTTAATGGGACATCCCAACACTGAAACACTGACATAACATTATTTATTGTTTTGACAATTTTAATTAAAGGGACAGTGAAGAGAAGAACTGAGAGAATAGGACCAAACTCATTGAAAGTATAAATTAAGTAAATACGTAAACTGCTTCTAAAAAGACAGATAAACGGTAAATCAGCAATAAAATAAGAAAAAAGCAACATTTACCAGCAATAGATCAGCAAGTGCTTGTTTTTCAATATGCAGAGGTTTAATTTAAGCTGTTATATAATGATAATCTGTTTGACATCAGTTATTTTGTCCCGTTTGTTTACATCCTCTTAAAACTGACTGTGTTTACAAGAAAACCTCACAGAGACGGGCATTGTGACCAAGAATTGTATTTGACTGCTCACACAGATCGCATCGTACTGTAAGACATGAGCACAGGCAGCTGTCAATCAAACAACACTCAGGCACTGAATCAACTCTTTTATGTGAATGTCTTGTCTGAAATTGTGATATTTTATGAGGTGCTGATTAGATGATCTTACTGCCAGAGCCCTGCGTTTCATGCGAGGAACATCCATTAGAGATTAGTGTTATGCAATTAATAGTGTTTTCTTTATTTATAATTGAATATTATCAATATGTTTTTTTTGTTTCGCAACACTCTTTTTCCCTCATTCCTTTTTTTTTTCGTTTGTCTTTTGTTTGGTACTCATTGTAGATATGTAAATATCATCAATAGGATTTGAATATCATTTTGTCTATTTTTGTCATGTAAATGTTTTGTCATACCAGAGTTAAAATGCTGTTATTTGCCAAATTAACAAAATACAATGGATCTTGTCACCTTGTCATCAAATCATTAAGTGATAGATGATTTTGTTTCATTAATTTGGCAGTGCTTTATAAGCTTTTCAAATATTGTAAATTGTATGTGCACATAAAGAGGTTTTATTTTGTGAAGAAATCCTGTGCCTTTCCATGAGAGAAATATCATTAGACATGCATTATTTTTTTAAAAACTTTGCATCAGCCTAAATAAACACCATTTTCTTTGAAACAAGCAAAAACTAACTTGAAATATTTTTTTATTTATGTTCATGTTATAAATGACATTAAAAACATCTGATTCAATCATAATAACTGCATTCTTTGAATAATGAATTCCTAGTTATGACGCTAGATGGCGCTCTAATACAGTATGCATACACTTTGTAGTGTACACACTTTATATATTAATGAAATATAATGCACTTTATATCAAGGACACACTGTGTGGGATCCTGTTCTTGCAAAGCAAAATAAATAGGGAAACAAACAGCAAATACTGAAACAAACAGCAAATAGTAAGTTATTTTAGTGATTGTTACTACAGTAAAATGGTAATGTGGTATCTGACACCACTGTCTTTAAAAAAAAAATGACAAAAATGATCCTACACTCTTTGAACAAGATCTCAAATTATGGCTTTATACTAGGAACAATAACAGTAGTACACATTTTGTGGAGAAATATTATCATGGTCAATTGCTTTATGATTTAGCAATGCATCTGTTTTTCTAGCTTTTTCAAGTGGTGAACATTATTAATAACCATAATATAAGGAATAATAAGAAATAGTAAATGTTTGACAAAACAAATAGCACATTTATACTGTGGAATTTGACTCATCCCTCTAGTGGTCAAATTATGTCTTGTTTCTTTGAGTCCATTATATTTTTAATAAAGAGTGATAAGTCACAGCATTATGATTCAGGTGGCTGGCATTTGTCATGCTACACTGCTAGTGGTTGTAAAAAGTTTGTTTCTGGAAAAACTTCACTGTTTTAAAAACAACTATCCTAATGAAACAACGTTTATGTAGTGACCTTCTGCATAATGCCATAATAAATAATGCAACTTGCAGTAAGTCATGCATTTGTTCTTAAAATGTATCATTTTGTATTTGTCAGTGTGAAATCAAATATTATTTGAATCTTCTTTAAAATAGTTCTGCAAAATTAAGCTAGAGTTGAAAATAAACTAGCTAAGCAGCTAAGGTCATGAATATATATAGTAAGGTGGACATGCTTCTGAACATCAATCTTAATATTTCACAGACAAATTTTAGGATATTTGTATAATTGAGAGACTCTTAAAAAAACTGTTTTTTTAAAAAAAAAGTCTTTTTCCAGACATGCTTTTCACACTAAAATACAGACACACTCACACTCTTCACACCTCAAGACATGCACACACTAACGCACATTAACCACAAACACCCAGTAGCAGACAAATTCTCATGCAAAAGCTGTTTGTATACTGATCAACAAGTCTATCTGATCAAATCACATTTCTTTCTTGAACCAAAAATGAGGCCATAATCAAATGCAATACTGTAAAAACAGAATTCTGCAGATTTCATTGCCGAAGATTTTGTGTAATTTGAAAGAATCCCCCCCCCCCCAAAAAAAAATATAGCTGAATTTGACATGAATGCACTGAGGAGAATAAGCTGCTAGAACATATAAAGTTGTTATTTAAATTTTGTCATCATTTATCCTTATGTCGTAAGACTTTTGAAAGACTCATAAGACTTTCATTCATCCTTGAAACACAAATTAAGATATTTTTAATATAATCTGACAGCTACACATCTACCACTTTGACCCTTAAAAAAGTTCATAAGTAGATCATTAAACTTATCCATATGAATTGAGTGGTTTATTACTTTATATGATGAAAAGATTGAATTTTGGCTTTATTTACATACAAACATTTATCAACAAACATAAACAGAAACTCAAACGTGCTGCGTAACACAAGAATGAACCTCATTGGTTCTTGCTGAAGTTCAAATGTGAAATTGCTTTATTACAGATATTTTACAGTTCTGAAGCATTACGTTAGCATTAATATAATAAGCTATTGCTAACACAGTGCATGTAAGCGCAAACATCACTTTCGTTTCCTAAAAAGCTTTGTTACAATAACCAGCTTTCTTGTGTTAAAGGGGTGGTTGATTATGATTTCACTTTTCTAACTTTAGTTAGTGTGTAATTTTGCTGTTTGAGCATAAACAACATCTTTGCATCTTTGCTTTTACATTGCATTGACCAGAACCAGCTTTCCCTCGAGGCCCACACCACAGCATTTCTCGACCTGGCATGCCTTACCTCCTTCCCCGACCGTTCATTGAGTGTTTTCTTCCACACAAGCCTCAATGCGGAGATGAAGGCATTCCTGCCTGGTGTGGGACCTCGAGAGAACTTTGAGGCCTTCATGGACTGGGACTCATTCCAAAGTCTCGTCACGTCATGGCCACCTTTCCAGAGTCTTGTCCCGTCATGGCCGCCATTCCAGAGACTCGTCCAAGATGGCCGCCACCGTTCCAGAGCCTCGTCCCAAGATGGCTACCGGCGTTCCAGAGTCTTGTCCCGTCATGGCCGCCATTCCAGAGACTCGTCCAAGATGGCCGTCACCGTTCCAGAGCCTCGTCCCAAGATGGCTACCGGCGTTCCAGAGTCTTGTCCCGTCATGGCCGCCTTTCCAGAGTCTCGTCCCGTCATGGCCGCCTTTCCAGAGTCTTGTCCCGTCATGGCCGCCGTTCCAGAGACTCGTCCAAGATGGCCGCCACTGTTCCAGAGCCTCGTCCCAAGATGGCTACTGGCGTTCCAGAGTCTCGTCCTGTCATGGCCGCCTTTCCAGAGTCTCATCCCATCATGGCCGTCTTTCCAGAGTCTCGTCCCGTCATGGCCGCCGTTCCAGAGTCTTGTCCCATCATGGCCGCCATTCCAGAGACTTGTCCAAGATGGCCGCCACCGTTCCAGAGCATAGTCCACAGTCACACTGAATTCTAACTGAATTGATTTGAATTTTCACACTATAAATTGACATTTCTCGTTTTACCTTTTGGCATTGTTATGCAACTGAAAAAAATGTTGGTTGAAAAACTGATGAAATATTAACAAACATAAATATTATATTACATTACAAACATTACATATTTGTAAATCATTGCTGAACTTCTTGCTGAAGTTCAAACGTGAAATTGCTTTATTACAGATATGTTGCAGTTCTGAAGCATTACGTTAGCATTAATATAATAAAATATGTTAGAGGGGTGGTTGATTATGATTTCACTTTTCTAACTTTAGTTAGTGTGTTATGCAACTGAAAAAAGTTGGTTAGCAGCATTGCTATTTTTAGTTTCTCCTCAAAACTGATGAAATATAAACAAACATAAATCATATTTGTAAATCATTGCATTTATTCTTAAAATGACCCAGACATTAACAGAAAAAAACTGGATTTGAGCTTTATATACAAACGATATGAAACATTAAACTAGAACGATATGAAACATGAAACTTTATATGAAACAAATGATCACTGCATGAGTATATAAGAACATAGTGCATTTGAGCACAAATAATGATGTTTTCATATTCCACAGTAGTTTCTTTGTTTGATTTGAGACCTTTTTGTCAAACACCATGATGAGTTCAGCTTATTTAAAGCAGAAGTCAAATGTTTTTCATGTGAGCAGGAATGGTCAGCCACACGCTATTGACACTATTCACACCAGACACACAACTGACACCTGACACACTCTCTGACATCAAACACACACAGCTCAGGCACAACAGATCAAACCATATTTGTGTACAGAGATAATTGAGACCACAGCAGAGTCTCCAATCCTTTTGGTAAGTGATTTGCATATACAGTTTGCACTTTTTTCATGAGATTTACACACATGGTGATTCAAGATTTTGAGAGTCAAAAATATCATTGCTCCAATGGGCCATAAGGTTTAGATCAGAGGTCTTCAACCCTGCTCCTGGAGGACCACTGTCCTGTAGAGTTTAGTTCCAACCCTGCTTCAACACACATACCTGTAGTTTTCAAATAAGCCTGAAGGACTTGATTAGCTTGATCAGGTGCGTTTAACAGGGTTGAAGCTTATGCTGCATTCATGCTATGGTTGTCACAGGTCACACAGTTGGGCCTTGTACTTAGAAAAACACATGTTTTGTTCATCTTCTTATTGTGAGAGGTGCATAATCCACATGATCCTGCTCTTCAACTTTCTGTAAAATAACAAAAAAAAAAAAAAAAAAAAACACAAGGTAATAATAATAATAATAATACATAGCATGTTATTCTAACATTTATCAGCACCGTTGTGTAAAGAAAATGTCCTTCCTGTGATCTGATCCAAACAAAATATCTACAAAATATCTTTAATGTGTAGATGTGTATTCTGTTGTTTGTATCTCACCACAGATTACATTTTAGCAAGTAATTAGTCAGTGCTGTTTTGTGTGTGTGTGTGTGTGTGTGTGTGATGGACATGGAACATTACACATGTAAAATCTACATCTGACTTTGCTGGGATGATACAAACACACACAACATAAATTAATAATAAATTGTCTTACTGATTTATGTGTGTTTCTTTTGTAGAACACAGGATCTGCGTAATTGATCTCGTCTTCTGCACGAGTCTCATCTGTTTCTACAATAACAATAATAGATGCATTAAAACAGTTTCTTTACCCTGGTGGGATGTTTAAAAAAAATAAAGTCATTTTCATTTTTTGTATGGTGAAATTTAATCACTGAAGCTTAACAAGTCAACATTCATAGAGACTTTAATTTGAGCATTAGCTGCAACTTTACACATGTAATATGAAAATGAACTAGATGGTGTTAACAACAAAAGTATGAGAATAGTTATGATTCAATTATAAAATGATGATGCTATTTTCAAAGTATTATAAAATTTGCCTTCTTGATCTCTTTTTCCTTGTTTTTTGCAGATGCAGAAGATCACGACTACAGCAACAATCATCAGAGATCCAGCAGCAGAGATCAACACTATCAGAGACACTGAGACTGGAGGAACTGAAGGAGACTGTGAAAGAGTCTGTGGGAGCAGTGCTGTAACGGCTAAAGAGAGACAGTCATTAATGTGAGTGAATGTATCAGATATTACAACTAAAGAGATCAGGTCAGTAAACACACACATATATCATCAGAGCTGTGGTACCTGCACATGTGTGACAGAGTGTGTTGATGTCCAGATGTGTGGTCTGGTTGCTGATGGGATTGTTCAGCACACAGCTGTAGGTGTTTTTATCCTGATATTCCACCTCCAGAGGTAGAGAGAGACTGATGCTGAGATCACACACACTGATGCTGGACAATACACTGTTTCCTGCGTACCAGGAGAGAGTCGCATCACTCACATTCAACACTGATGAACACACCAATGAACAATTTGATGATGATGAACAGTGTGAAGAGTTACTGATGATGACAGGAACAGGCAGACGAGTTGAGAAAGAGATACATTTGAATAGTTCAGAAAGTGTTTACTGAAATGTCAGTCGGTCAGTGAGTGTCTCATATGATCTTCATTCTGCATATATATTTTTAAAAGGTTATTATTTACACATTGAGCAATATATGCTTAATTGAAATTATTTCGTCATTTTTATAATTAAGATATTTTAAAGCTAAAAACAGGTGAAACAAACATTAAACTCACAATAGACAGTGAGACTGAAACTCTTTCTCACACTGTTGATCTTCAGTTGATAAACTCCAGCATGTTCAGTTGTGGTGTTTGTGATGGTCAGAGATCCAGTTTGATGATTCACCTTCAGTCTGTCTCTGAATCTCCCATCAGTGTCATTATTTGCTGAGAAGATTCTAGCACCTTTTCTGATTTCAACTATAATTATTTTTTCTCTAAAGCCCCACAGTATCTCATTGTCTAGATGTATTTCAGTAAGATCAGTGTTTAGAGTGACAGAATCTCCCTCCATCACTGACACTGAATCACCAAACACACCTGATGAACATGAGGTTTACACAGAGAAGAACAGCAGCAGAAACAAAGTACACGTTTAAATATGCAGGATATATATTCAAAACATTTGTATTTCTGAATTTCCACAATGTTTGTAGTTGTTATAATTACTGTAGAAGTATTTAAAAATGATTTAAATCATGTTTTAGAAATTGCTTGGGGAAAACTTGCAATTGTAATCATTGAAATGAAGATTTAAAAAAAAAAAGAGATATTAGAACACAGACAGAAACAATCTAATTTGAACCGCAGCAGTTCAATAACACAAATATATGTAGAACTTACTGATCAGGCTCCACCAGGACAAACAGAACAAAACAAACATGTGAAACATTTTCAGCTGTTCAGTGAAACTTCTGATCTAATAAAACTAAAACTGAACTAAGGAAACAGAAGTGATGTGGCTTGTGAATCCTCCCCCAACAGAGTCTGACCCATAATGCACACGCTCATGCACATGTTATAGTTATGCAATATAAGAATGTTCTTCTGCCTCTGAGTAAGACTATCTTAATGGCGGACAACACTTTCTTTTTATCATTTAACATTGATAGTTGTTAAAAGCTAGTTGCCTGACGGTGTTAAATAGCTAAAAGTTGAAGAATATTGTCTAAATTTTGGATAAACTACATTTCATGGTATGGAGCCTAACTCTTCAAAACTCCTTTCAAAAGATTGAGTGTAAATATTCAGTTCTCAATTTTAGTTTATGGAAAAAGTACAAAGTTAAAACCATGATCCAGAACCATTTTACTGGAGTTAATCTTCAAAATAGAAACAAAGTTAATAGTCAAACTGAAACCTGATGTGGCTTTTTTTAATTTTATTTTTAGAAATGTGGTTTGACCATTGGGTGGGGAAACATCAAGTGCATGAGAGAACGGGCAGGCATTTAGTGTGTGTGTGTGTGTGTGTGTGTGTGTGTGTGAGTGTGTGTGTGTGTGTGTGTGTGTGTGTGTGTGTGTGTGTGTGTGTGTGTGTGATTGTGTGTGTGTGTGTGTGTGTGTGTGTGAGTGTGTGATTGTGTGTGTGTGTGTGTGTGTGTGTGTGTGTGATTGTGTGTGTGTGTGTGTGTGTGTGTGTGTGAGAGAGAGTGTGTTTAGTTTGTAAGTGAAGACCCTCTTCCTGTCCTCTTGTTGTAAATGGCTTTGTTAGACATGAGATACTGTGATAGATAGAGGGAGAACAGCAATAGATACACATTGATCATATTCAACACTGCCATTCAAAATTTGTTTGTTTGTTTTAGAAAATGATACTTTATTAAAGTAAACAAAACGGTAACACTTTGTTTTAAGTTGAAATATTTACGCGCTACTATATGTATACTTACTATATAATAACAGTAAATTATGCAAATTTACAATAACTGACCCTAAACAAAAACACTAACCATAACTAGTTACCAGAGGTGGAAAGAGTAATAAAATATTCTACTCAAGTAAAAGTACTATTACTACATTTTTTTTTTTACTTAAGTACAAGTAAAAGTACCAGTCGAAAAATCTACTCAAGTAAAAGTAAAAAGTAGCTCATTTAAAATTTACTCAGAGTAAAAGTTACTGAGTTACTTTTTTAACAGCGGGGTGGGTTGGGGTGTCCCCCGAGTAGGGTTGTAATGGTATGAGATTTTCACAGTATGATAACCGACTCAGAAATATAATGGTTTACGGTATTAAACAATTATTAAATATAAAAACTGTATTATTAAATTATGGTTATTATTATCATCAGTTAAAATGACAGTTAAATGGATGAAAACAGTTTTTTTGGAAACATTTGTTTGTTTTGTTTATTCAAATTTCAATAAAACATGTCTAATCAACTAATTTCAATAATTGATTATGAAATAGATTATTAACTTAGGCGCCGCTAACACGACACCGCTTTAACAGAAAACAGAAAACTTTAATGTGTTCTGGCCGTTCATTTGCACGACAACAGTGTTTGAAGCTCAAGAATGTAAACCTTGAAATAGGTTCCAAGGTGCAAGCTTTGAAAATTTTTGAAAAACGCTATCATCTCTGTGTAAACTTCAAAAACGTGAATCTGTGAAAACGCTGACGCCGTGCACATGCGTATTACATGTTTAATCTATAGGTAGGCTATGTGCATTTGAATGTGTGCATGCGAGTAGTCTTTCTTTGCAAATTACTTGTCTGGCCTGCATAATACAAAACAAAAATGTCGCTTCCGTGTATCCATGCAAACTGGAATCATTTTTTTATCTGTACAGAGGTGAAGGAAGCCTGTGATATTAATAAACACCTTGACGCTTCCTAGCTTGATAATGGCTGTGGATTGCAACCATCAGTTTGAAGCTCGTAAAAGTGCATGTATCCATCATAAAAGTGCATCTATCCATCCATCCATCATAAAAGTGATCCACACGGCCAACGGGGGGTTAATAAAGGCCTTCTGAAACAAAACGTTGAGTTTGTGAAGAAAGATATTCATATTTAAAACTTTCTAAAGTAAAATAACTAGCTTCCGGCCAAACGAACATATGGATTCGACTTAAATCTAAAGCGCAACTTATGCGAGTAATGCGACATACTGCTGATATTTATGCTACGCCAGGACGCACTACACTACTTCTGATGTCATGAGTTGCATAAGTTGCGTTTTAGGTGTAAGTAGACTGCGTATGGCGTACTTTTTTGAGCTTTAAACTGATGGTTGCAATCCACTGCCATTATAAAGCTCAGAAGCATCAGAGTGTTTATTAATATAACTCCAAGGGTGTAGATTTGGTTTGAACATTGGGGGGGTTGAAGTTTGGGTCTGCATATTTTTCATGTGATCATGGTATAAATATCGGGGGGGTTGTAATGCATAGATTTAAATATTGGGGGGGGTTATCTCCCCCCAACCCCCCCACAAACTACGCCCCTGTATAACTCCGATTGTATTCGTCTGAAAGAATAAAGTCATATAGCCTACTAGGATGGTTTCAGGGCTGATAAATCATGGGGTAATTTTCATTTTAATGTGAACTACTCATTTAACAACTTATTTTTTATCATTAATAATTTATTAAAATGTTCAAGAACAATAGACTTCTATGAAATGTATTTCATTCATAAAAATCCTTTTTTCTTTTTATGATTTAAAACAAATATATTATCCAAATCGGTGGTAATCAAATAAAAGTTTAACATATTTTTTTATCCTTTTATTTTTTGGCAAAGTGCTGCAAAACAGATTTTCTCAATTAAACCATAGACAAAAAAAAAAATAAAAAATCCTTAAGTAATGTTTAAATAAATTGTATTATTATTGTTGTTGTTAATAATATTATGAGAAGTACATTCTATTGTAGGCCCACAATAGTTATATAGGCCTAGCCTATTTATGTCATCATTTCTTCTGACGTTAGTTAAACCAAACTTTTATTTTGATGGGTTGTAGTGAACTCCTGTTTCAGAGTGTATTTGACAAGGTTTTTCTCAAATAAAATGATGAAAATGCTCGCTGGGCGTTCTCTCAGAGCAGCTCTGGAGATGTTCATGTTTTCATGTCCTCGTATTGTTTGTGAGATGCTGAAAACACCATTAGCGCGTCGCGTACTTGAGTATGTAGTAGACGAAACGGCTCGTCTCATTCGCACTGATTCACACAGACACGCAGATTATACATTTATATAGCAGTCTCTTTTGCCTTAATATATAGCCAACAGACCATGTCGCAATTTGATTTATTGTACAGGTTTACTTTCATGTGTTTTACGTGACACCTGCCTAAATTCCATTTTCATGATAATGAAACTCCGGGATTCCCTCTGCATCACCTTAAATTATAAACGGGACATATCTTAATCTGCACGGAGGGATGGTGTTCCCGAACATGTTCTATGTGTTTCCTCCTTTTGCAGCCAATTTGCGTCCACAATTTTTGCAAAATGAATATGCTAGAGCCTCGAGGACAACTACGCGTTCGTTTTTCTATATCCAAAGTATCCACATACTTACCAGGGGTTCGCCTCACGTGTGTGTGTGTGTGTGTTGTGGTTTTTGCGTGTCTTTTCTCCCGCCCTTCAATCAATCAATGCGCAGTTTCCGGAGCGCGATGTTTTTCCCATAGTAGGCTATTTCATTATTGTAATAGTTTTTTTTTTTTTTTACTCAGTAACGGATATGATTTAAAATGTAGCGAATTACAATACTTTAAACAAAACATACTTAAGTAAAAGTAAAATTACAGATTTTAAAAACTACTTAAAAAAGTAGCAATACACAAAAAAACTACTCAATTACAGTAACGCGAGTAAATGTAATTCGTTACTTTCCACCTCTGCTAGTTACATGTAGTTAATTAATATTACTCAGAACTTATTTGAGTTGTATGTATGTAACTACATCAACGTAAAATAGTGTTAAAAAAATAAAATAACAGTTTCATATTCTAAAGGTTGTACAGGTGAAATTTTGTCAACTGCATATGCATAAAGTTTTTATTTCACATTACTTTAATGTAAAATAATTGAATACTGTATCCATATAATGAAAGCTGTTGACAAACTCAGGGACTGTATGAAATTTCTACCCACTGTGCAAAAAAAAAAAAAAAAAAAAGGTGTCAGGAAGCGCAGTAGCATTGTTAACCACCACACAAATCATGTGTTCTTGCCTAATTTGTTTAGTTTTTGTTTGTTTTCCCCTGGATCCCCTCTCCTTTTTGTTGTAGTCATCTATCTCTTCTTCAAATCTTATTCCTGCAAGATTATAACTACCACTGCCAGGTCTCTCTCTCTCTCTCTCTCTCTCTCTCTCTCTCTCTCTCTCTCTCTCTCTCTCTCTCTCTCTCTCTCTCTCTCTCTCTCTCTCTCTCTCCCCCTGCAATTGCCACACTATGTTCCCTGGTGTTCATCTGTGAGCTTGCCTATCTCATTCTCCTTGCACTGTACTGTACTCATCTCTCCAATGTTTTTTTTTTTTTGTATCTGCTTTGCTTTTCCTTTCTCTGATGCCTCTTGTTGGGCTGATGTGTCACACCCTCTTCCTCTCTTCCTGATTCCTCTCCGGATTATGGCCTTACTATTTCTCCCTCTGTTTCCATTTTTGTGTGCCTTTGAAATTCAATAAATCAATGTTATTCCTGCAATGGACTCCTTTTTTTTTACCACCCTGGCACAATGGCATTTTTGATCCATTGATTTTTGCTGCCATTTGGTATAACTATAAGATCTCTTATTGACAAGAAAGAAAACATGCATAAAATATAAGCCAGTTGTCCATTGGACAATGATGTTCTCTTACGAGAGTTTCTCTCGTACTTGCGTAATATCTTACGCTAGGGGAAAACCTCTTTTCCTCGAGATACTGAAGCCAAAAAATTATCCTTAATTTTGCAATAATGTAAAACGCATTGCAGCAGCATGCAGACATGGGCGAGACAGCTCGCGCGCCCATTGGCTGCTCTGCGGCAACTGCACCAGCCTATCGAGAGAGGCCCCTCATGACGTCAGAACCAATGAGGGCGCTTCGCGCCCAATACGTCATGTCCCGCCAAAAGAGGGTGGGACTGAGCTATAAATATAGCCTCGAAGGGCTGGTTTGACCAGTTTTTTATCTCTTCAGCGAAACTCACGCATCGCTGGATCCCGAGAGGAAGAAGCCGCGCCGTCTGATAGAAGCACTGAGCGGGATTAGCGCCACATCTGAAGCTGCTGGACGACAACTCGCCGCCTTCAGTCACCGTTCCTGCGCACGCTTTCCGGCGTACATATCCTTTCTCTGCTACTGTGTTTTGTGTATGTGTGTGTTCGCCGCCGCGACACACACTGCCTTTGCACTAAAAGAGCCGGGCGTCTTTATCAAGACACCCTTTTTTCCTGGTAAGGATCACGCAGCTCTCGCGCTCGCTGACGGCGCTGCCCTCAGCGAGCTAATGCCTACGGTGACTCTGAGGACTCGCCTGGCATCCTTCTCCGAGACTGCACCTCCGCAACCTCCCCCACCCCGCAAAGCTCGCCGGTGCGCCCGCCTGCTTCACCTGCTTCGCTGAGTCTCTTCCTGATGGACAGTGGCCGCCGCGTGCCGCCGCTTCCGTCGTGGATGTAGACCAAGAAGCCGCGTCTGTGGGGGATGATATCGGTTCTCCCTCTGTTCGAGCCGCGCAAACTGCGCCGTTCACAGGGGATGTCAGGAGCGGACGATCACGGGGCTAGCTTTCTCTCTCCCTCTGTTCGAGCCGCGCAAACTGCGCCGTTCACAAGGGAGACCGGAAGCGTACGGTCACGGGGTTAGTTTTTTTCTTTACGTTATAAGAAAAGCCGCCCCGCCCTAGTTGCGCCCCATTCATAATATGCCGTCAATGCTTCGCTCTGTCAGTTCCCTTAAAAGGCGACTGCTGACGTGTATTTTGCAGCCAACGAGCGCGTTGCACAACCCGCTCGCCTGCACCCATTCAAGCATGTTGACACTCTGTTATATGCTCGTGCTAACTGAAAGCTTATGTATTCTCCCCCTGTGGCTAAGCGGCAGAATCTTAGGCAGTCGCACGAGAGAACCGTGTTCGAATCCCGGGTCTACCGACACATAAAATTATGCCGTCAGTGCTTCGCTCTGTCAGTTCCCTTAAAAGGCGACTGCAGATGTGTATTTTGCAGCCAACGAGCGCGTTGTACAACCCGCTCGCCTGCACCCATTCAAGCATGTTGACGCTCTGTTATATGGTCGTGCTAACTGAAAGCATGTGTATTCTCCCCCTGTGGCTCAGTGGCAGAATCTTAGGCTTTCGCACGAGAGACCTGAGTTTGAATCCCAGGTCTACTAGAATGTAAATTATGCCATCAATGCTTTCGTTCTGTCAGTTCCCTTAAAGGCGACTGCAGATGTGTATTTTGCAGCCAACAAGCGCATTGTACTACCCGCTCGCCTGCACCCAAACACTGTTTCTATGGCAACACAAAGGATTCCAAGCCGCTGCGGCCGGACTCCCACCAAAACTTCTCGCTCGCTCAGTTCCAGTAATTGCGACTGTTTCAGCGTATTCTGCAGTAAACAAGTCGGCAACACAGCCCGCTTGCCTGCACACAAACGCCGTTTTTACGACGACCCAGATAAATCCCATAAAGAGTGTATTTTCTGGTATTCCGGCCACGGCCGATGGTGTTAGGAGTGTAGTAAAAATGCCCACTGCCCAGTGCCCATTCCTACACACAAACACGGCCCGCCACACACGGCCCGCACAAATAAAATCGACTCATGTCGATTGTGCACCAAATGTAGTGATTGTGCTTACGTCCCAGTGCCCGCAAACACTACACACTACATGTCTCACGGTTTCCGTAAAAACGAAACCAACGCACATACAGTCTGCACAAACAGACGGTGTTCTCAGCGTTTTGCATGGGCCCGATGTCCCGCGCCCTCATTCGCTCACAGACATAATAAACCCCACGGGGTTCGCCCCGCTCGCTCTCTCAGCACACCGCTGTAGGAGAACTGAGCGCAGGCAGGCTGCCCGCTCTGTTCAGCGCACCCCCAGTCTCACACGCTGCAAGTGTGGCGCTCATGTTACAGCACACCGGTGCTCTCCGCTCGCCACTAGGTCGTGACCAGAGCCCAGATATCATTCTACCCTTAGCCACTCACGCGAAAGCGTGGGCAGAGCTTCCCAGGGTATCAAAGTGGGTGCTGAACACTATAGAAAGAGGCTATTCGCTACAGTTCGGTCGACGCCCGCAATGCCAAGCGGCGCGAATCGAAACTACGGTGAAAGAGGAAGTAGCACACCTACTTCGAGCCGAAATAGCGAAGTTACTGAGCAAAGGGGCTATAGAACCCTTATCACAGGCTCAGAGCGAAGGGGGCATGTACAGCAGATATTTTCTGGTACCCAAAAAAGACGGGGGTCTCAGACCCATTCTAGATCTAAGACGGCTAAACAAAGCACTTCTGAAAAGACAGTTCAGAATGCTCACGACCAGGAAAATCCTCTCGCAAATTTGCCAAGGGGACTGGTTCATGTCGATAGATCTGAAAGACGCTTATTTTCAAATACAAATAGCGTCACGTCACAGGCGATTTTTGAGATTCGCCTTCGAGGGCCAGGCATATCAGTACACAGTTCTACCGTTTGGCCTATCCCTGGCACCTAGTGCATCCACGATGTGCATGGATGCAGCGCTCGTACCCCTCAAACTCCGAGGCATACGAGTGCTGAATTATTTGGACGATTGGCTGGTTCTAGCTCGATCACAGTCAGAGCTTATAGAACACAGAACCATATTACTTGACCACCTCAAGAATTTGGGTCTCAGAGTCAATTGGGCGAAGAGTTCGCTGTCTCCCAGTCAGAAACTATCCTTTCTGGGTACAGAACTGGACTCGCTGTCTATGACAGCGCAACTGTCACCGCAGCGCAGGCTGAGTATTCGGCGCATGACAGAAACTTTTCGCCACGGCACTTTAGTCCCGCTCAAAAGGTTTCAGAAAATGCTGGGTCTCATGGCTTCAGCATCTTCAGTGCTTCAGCTGCTGCAGTACTGGTTAAAACCGCGCGTTCCGCGCAGAGCGTGGACATCCGGTCTCTTGCGCCTCAAGGTCGATCAGAAATGCATCGCAGCTCTGAAACCTTGGACAGTGACCGATTGGTACCGGTCAGGTGTAAGCCTGGGGACTTCCTCGAGTGTGAAGGTGGTGTCTACGGATGCCTCAACCTCGAGATGGGGAGCGCTGCTAGAAGGCAGACCGTTCTTCGGCCTGTGGTCAGAACGGGAGAAGCTTCTACACATAAACTGTCTGGAAATGATGGCAGTCGACAATGCGCTGAGGCGTTTTTGTCCCCATATAAAAGGACACCACGTCCTGGTCCGTTCGGGCAACATGTCAGTGGTGGCTTATATAAATCACCAAGGAGGTATCAGATCCAGAGCCCTTCACAGGCTGACGGAACGCCTCCTGGTCTGGGCTCAGCACAATCTGCGCTCGCTCAGAGCAGCGCAAGTGCCCGGCCACCTGAATGTGAGACCAGACAGACTGTCCAGGAACGATCTTCCGGCAGGAGAATGGTCTTTACACCCGCAGACAGTCAAACTGCTGTGGAGGACATTTGGCATAGCGAAAATAGACCTATTTGCGTCTCAAGAGAACGCTCACTGTCAGGAATTTCTCTCCAAGAGCAGGGATGCGCTGGCCCGCGTCTGGCCCCGCTGCCCGCTCTATGCGTTTCCCCCTGTCACGCTTCTGCCCCAGGTGTTAGAGCGAATCAGGGAAAGCGGATGCTCGGTGCTACTCGTCGCCCCATTATGGACGAACCAAGCCTGGTTTCCAGTCCTGATGCAGCTGACGAGTACCGCCCCGTGGCCGATACCGGTGAGGAGGGATCTCCTCTCGCAGGCGAACGGCTCGATCTGGCATCCTTGCCCGGAGCTTAGGTCCCTACACGTGTGGGCCATCAACGGGTACCTGTTAACCTCCCAGGGGGAGTGTTAAACACGATCACGCAGGCTAGAGCTCCATCTATGAGACGGCTCTATTCCTCAAAATGGTCTGTGTTCACTAGCTGGTGTACAGCGCGTGGCACTTCACCCTCACACTGTGAGGTGTCGGAGGTTCTTTCCTTTTTACAAGAGCTTCTGGATAAGGGCAGAGCCCCATCCACGCTCAAAGTTTATGTGGCGGCCATAGCAGCGTTCGCTGAACCAGCGATTGGCCAGTCATTAGGAAGGAACGTTCCAGTCATTCGCTTCCTTAGAGGAGCTAAGAGGCTGAATCCTCCCAGACCTCCCTCGGTTCCCGTTTGGGACCTTTCCACGGTTCTGGATGCCATGAAAGGTGCCCCATTCGAGCCAATACAATCAATAGACCTAAAACACTTGCCTCTCAAAACAGTGTTTCTTCTGGCTCTCGCTTCAGTGAAGCGCATAGGGGACTTGCAAGCACTCTCAGTGAGTGCAACGTGTATGGAGTTTGGACCTAATGACTCGAGAGTCATACTCAAACCGAAGCACGGATATGTTCCTAAATCCCTCAATACACCGTTTAGGGCACAGGTGATCTCCCTGTCAGCCCTGCCCGTGTCCGAAGAGGAAGGGGACGCAGGCTTCTTTTGCCCGGTCAGGGCGTTAAGAGCCTATGTGTCTTGCTCATCCGTTTTCAGACAGACGGAGCAGCTCTTTGTTTTGTTCAGCGGACGTTCTAAGGAACTAGCCGCATCAAAACAGAGTTTATCCAGATGGATAGTTGATGCTATAGCGCTAGCTTATACATCTAAGGGCCTGCAATGCCCGTTAGGTGTCAAAGTGCACTCCACGAGAGGCATGGCTTCGTCGTGGGCTTGGTCTAGTGGGATTGCCTTGCAAGATATCTGTATGGCGGCAGGCTGGGCCTCCCCGTCTACATTTATAAGGTTTTATAACCTCGAGGTTCCCGCTTTACAAGCTAAGTTGCTCTCGGTCTAAATTTTCAGTATGGCCTGCCCGATGCTATCGGCCCAGGATGCTGAAATTACTAGAGCGTCGATCACTGATTGTCTGTATACTTCTGTGGGCAGTGTGTAAGTCCCCCATGTTTATCAGTCCAGGCCGAG
This sequence comes from Leucaspius delineatus, assembly GCA_023718395.1. Taxonomy (NCBI): domain Eukaryota; kingdom Metazoa; phylum Chordata; class Actinopteri; order Cypriniformes; family Leuciscidae; genus Leucaspius; species Leucaspius delineatus. The sequence continues at coordinate 33,478,453 of CM043363.1, forward strand.
TTCGCCCTGGCTGTGTGGAACACTTGATATAATCTGCTCTTATTAGAGCTCTATATTACAGGAATGATATGCTATTCTAGCCCCTCTTCCCGGATTCTCTGTGAGTCCCGTGTGATTAGGCACTGTATGAGCCCCGGGCACCTGCCCTTGGGACTTTAGTGTTGTATCTCAAGCACGCACGGCGTTTTACACTGTGTTCCCCTAGCATAAGATATTACGCAAGTACGAGAGAAACTCTCGTAAGAGAACGTACTCGGTTACTAACGTAACCTCGGTTCTCTCTAGAGAGGGAACGAGTACTTGCGTATCTTGCCGTGCATGCATCACGCTCCGGTTCGCTTCTGCGATAAAAAACTGGTCAAACCAGCCCTTCGAGGCTATATTTATAGCTCAGCCCCACCCTCTTTTGGCGGGACATGATGTATTGGGCGCGAAGCGCCCTCATTGGTTCTGACGTCATGAGGGGCCTCTCTCGATAGGCTGGTGCAGTTGCCGCAGAGCAGCCAATGGGCGCGCGAGCTGTCTCGCCCATGTCTGCATGCTGCTGCAATAACTGCTTTTAACTGCTGTTTCTAAAAAAAAAAAACAAGAGATGGCGCCATTGATCACTTAAATTCAAATCAATATCACAAAAGTGATGACCGAAGTATTGTCTGTCTTTATCACTACAGATTAGGGGAGTATTCCAGAGAGCAGGTTATCTGAGATACTTGGATTATGTAGCACTGATCACCATAATGGTGAAGTAAAGCTAACTATTATTCCAATAAAACACCAACATCTAAACCTCTGATCATTCTCAATAAGACCTTCTGTAGATGTCTGACAGAAGTAATAAGGTTAGTAATAAGCAAAGTTTGTGTCTGGTCAACGTGATCTCATGAGAATACGTGTGTATTTTTACGTAAAGTGTAATTCTACCATTATACACACAGAAACGTATAATACTTACGTACAGCTCTAAAACGTAAAATATTTACGTATTAACAGCAAAAAAACGTAAATTATTTACGCATGAACAACTCTTCCGACGTACATATTTGTACATATTCTTATTTATATTAAAATCGTGGCATTAATGTTTTGACTCTATTGCATTCAAATGTCTTATCAATTACGTTTTCAGTCGCATTTAAATTTATTAAATGCAGTTTACTCAAGAAATAGGCTAATAACCATTCGCTCTGTTCGTGCCTTCTGCTGCAAACTCGTTTCGGAGGATTAGTATACATGCAGTTACACAAGAATACACTTTAAAACCTTAAAAATACCTTATTTAATCGTTTAACCATTTTGTAATATTTAGTTTATTTACAGTGAGACACAAAATGCGTTTTCTCAATAGAACAATAATACACCAAAACCCAACATAATTAATTTTATTAGCTTGATAATCCAAGTCTTTAGAATCCATAGGTTTGCAAGAAAGAGATCCAAATTCAGCCCTTTATCCAGTGAGTGATCTTCATCTCCATTCTCAGCAGCGCAGTCCATAACCGTCAAATTCCGCGCTCGTGATGAATTCAAAAGCCGTTTCTCAATATGCGTTCTTGTCTGTACTTGTGTTCTTGTGGACTTGTGAAACGTCATCAGTCGCTGCCCAAGTACTGTGCCAATTCAAAGTTCACATCTAGCCAAGTCCAGTTCGAATCCCCGGATGTGTTATTGATCCGCCCCTTTTACCGAGGATGCATCAAGAGGTGACTTGTGCGGACTTGACAAGCCAGGTATCCCAGAATGCATCTCAGACCACCAACCAGCAAGCGTCAATAGCAGAGGAGAAACCCCGCATAATTTAAAAATACTGCTATAAATGTGTCACGAAATGTAGTTTTAAGACTATTTCAGGCGAGAATGTAGTTGTTTAAAGCTCAAATCTTTGGTTTATTTATAAAGATAGCGCCTATTTTGAAAATTTGATCTGACGTTTTCGGAGTTGTGAGAACCAGGCAATCGGACGCTCGGCGCTCGTACCCCGCCGAGAACAGCCTTTCCTCGTCTAGTGCTGCTGACTTGCCGTTGGCCTGGATGTCTCTAGTCTAGTGGTATAACCTTTTACAGTCTGGGTATAACATGAGATTTATATCGTCTTGTGTATATCCAACAGGCGATTTATTTATTTTATTTGTCTCATTAATGTATTATTTGTTCCCTGGCAAAACGTTTTAGCTGAGGGCAAAGTGAAGTTATAGCTTTATTTAACGTTAGTCTATTTAACTATGTAGCCTAGAGAGCTGACTTATGTTTGACTGAATCGTTGGCTTTATTATTGTATAGCTTCTTATACCTTTTAGGCTACTTAGCCTATACTTTTAGAATGGCTATTATTGATCATTAAAACTGACATTTAGCAAAAAAGGTTATGTCATTTTATTTTATATATTTAAAACATATACAATATTTTATTATAATAGCCTACATGTTTCCTACATTATCTTCACTGTATATACATATTTGACACAACCCTGTCTCTTTTTGCTAAATGTTCGTTTTAATGATCAATATTATAATGTTTTTTATTCATCATATTTTAAAAATGAAAACAAAAAGAGTCAGGGTTGTGCTTTATATTTCGTGTTGTTGTAAATATGCAGTGAAGATAATCTTGCGTTGCCTGAACCTCATTTGTGTGGCCATTATGTTAAAGATCTTTTTTAAATGAAAATGAAAAGAGGCAAAATGGTGGTTTATAACATATTTTGTTTTATTTGTAGCCTATAAAGAGATAACCGGAGTAGCCAGAGCAAGCTGAGTGACGCTATCAAGTACGCCGCTGTTCCATTTGCAGAATTACCGGACTCGCGTCCTCCCGTCCTCGGGAGTTCGTTCTCCTGAGTCGAACTTGTCAGTCCGAACTACCAAGGACTCAAGTCCGAACTTTGCGTACTTGGTATTGAGAAACGGTCAAATTCAAAAATTGCACCCTCAAGAAGCGTTACGACATGTTTTACGGCAGTGATATCAAACGCTCATTGGCTCTCGCCACAGATTGCGACATGCCGTATTTCAGTCGGTAAACTACATTTGAAATGGAGAAGCGCGCGCGCTTTCACACAGATTAATAACTTAAATTCTGCTCTGTACCTCATTCAAAACTACTATACTGAAAGAGAGGACTGTGACTGCAACACATCGTCATGTGAACGACTTTTGGTACCGGTTTTGACATGTTCGCAATAAATAAATTATTGTGATTACACGTATGTTGTAATTTTTCTTCATAATTGTAGCTTATGTAGTTTTAAGAAATTGTTATGGGTAGGTTTAGGGGTAGGAGTATGGATTAGCTGCTAAAAAAAAATATTTTAATGCTATATTGTTAATAAAATTGCCATTTCCCACACATCTCTGTACGTTTTGTCTTTTTTATATTCTGTATAAAATGGGTAACGTTATGTTTAGGTTTGGGAGTGGGGTTAAGGGATCTTCCATTTATCTATAAAACGGTAAAAGGTAAATTATACAGATATCTTAATGATATGAAAGATTCGTAAATATTTTACGTTTTGTAGCTGGAAAAAATGTAATAATGTTACGTTTAATTGTTGCAGATACGTCCATATCATACGTTTTAGCATCTATCCAAACGTACGTTTTCTATCTTTGAAAATTACGTGTTAATACTACGTATTAACAATGAGACCAGGCTGTCATATAAATGCATTTATGGATATCTATACGTATTTTAAGTTGTAATACGTAAATATAGATACGTATCGAACCTGAAATAACGTCCATATGATATATACGTAAAAGTCACTATAATATGTAAATATATATACGAATTGGATCGTTTTTATTTCTAAATATGTACGTTTCGTGTGTGAGATCAGGCTGGTCTGGTGATGCTGTTTGTGGAGTTGTTTAATCCTCCTCTACTGATATATTGAGATATCTGTTATTGTTTAATGTTCTGTTGGGATTTAAAGAGTTTCTGTTGTCTGAGTTTTGAGATTACCTGTCAGGGGTTCACAGAGGATGCAGACAAGATGGTAAGGTTAATATTTTATTTGCAGGAAGTGCGGAGATGCAGACAGAGGATGAGTAACAGAAACACAGAATGACAGTGGATGCTTAGCTGGTTGGTAATGTCTTTGTCTTTGCGGATGATATCGGGCTGAAGGCAGAACAGGATGGCAGGCAGGACGGATTGGAGAGGATGAATGGCAGGTAGGAATCCAGGTAAGTGTTCGGAAGTCTGTGGGTCATGTTAAAGGAGCATTTCACCCATGGGAACATTGATCTTTATTGAAAGGGGGTCATATATGTAGTCGAAATGTAAAATAAATTTTGAATTTGGTGCCTTCTTGACCGGGGAAAGAAAGAAAGTAACTTCAGGACGCATTTGTATGAAAGACAACAACTCCCACAATGCACCACATTGCACAGCTGCGCAAGCCACTCCCACTAATCCAGAAGAGCATATGAATCACTCATCCGTCTATAAGGCTAGCTACCACCGGAGCTTGAAATTCATTTCACACAAAATGTCTAACGTTAGTTAGTTGGCGAACTCATTAGTGAATTACTCCTCATTTGTATTTCTTTCAAAGTGGTGAATTATTGCATGGTAACGTTACCGGGATGTTCAGTCAGATGCGGTGCGAAACTAGGATGGTTCACAACACAAACGTCCGTGTCCTCGTCTGATTCAGAGATTTCGTCCAGGAGAAATTGGCATAGTTTAAATTCTTTGCAGCAGACGGACTCTATCTCTGTGTTCGTAGTTGCATAGTGAGATCACCGACGCCACCAGTCCGCCCTAACTCGAGCCTGTCTGGGCTTCTCGTCCGCGACAGGCAGGTCTTCTGCCTCGGCTGCTCTTCGCTATAATGCGGCTTGTAAAGGTAGCCACAAACACCTGATTCGAGCATCAGACTTCCGAAATCCTCTTCTTCTACATCATATTGAGTAACGTTACCCTCCGCTATTGTCATATCTTCACAGCTGACTCCACAGTGCCTGTTAGCTTAGCTTCCAAACAAGATGGAGGATTTTGCTTTTAGTTTCAGAAAGTGAAGTCCCACCCACTGATCTGTAATAGGCCTGTAGCGTGAGCGGGTCCCGCCCCCTGGAATAATGAGGAGCTAGTGTTTGTAGTCTCTACACTTTTCAATGAAATGTGACTTCCTGCTTATTATGACGCAAAATGATGATTTTTGCGTCATAATAAGCAGGAAGTAAAACACTTAAATCCTTATTTCTCCCATCTCAGGGAAAAAATTATGAAAAATCCACGTTTATTATAATATATGACTGGGTTTCTAACAATACAAAGCTTAATGCAAATGGGTGAAGTGTCCCTTTAAGGCGAACATCGACAAGACCAGACAAGGAGTGAAGGGAGAGTGCTGAATATAAAGGGTGAGCTGGTGATGGAATCCAGGTGACGGTGATTACTGATTACAGGAGAGAGGAGAGTGATTGTGTGAGTGAGTGCAGGTGTGCGCCACGGAGGATTCTGGAGAATGAAGTGCACACAAAGATGAAGGCTGAAGAACGTGACCGTGACATTGTGCTGAAGAGCAGAGCCTGTTTCAGTCCAGCATGAGCCAGAAAACATTGATGTTATGCTGCATGTTGCTTTATTTAAAGGCAGTAACTGTTTAGTCACTATCATATGGATTTTTAGGATTTTCACACAAATCCTTATGATACCTTAATGGTGCTTTTCTGTCATTTTGGAATCTGGACAGCACCTGTGTTTATTTATTTTTGTTTTGATATGGAAAAGAATATTTTATTATTTTATTTCAGAAATGAGTAATACAATAGTAGTGATGCTTGACAAACCAAATACCACATTTATTCTGTGGGAATATGACTCATCTCTCTAGTGGTCAAATGCTGTAATAGGCCCTATTCGGACTGGACTAGATTTCCAGGGGGGCATTAGAGAAATTCATGTTTCACAGACGTACTTTTTCCCGTCTGAATCTGCCAAGTCATGTTTTTCTCACACAACATAAAGAAAAAACCCAAGTAAAAATTCCGGGGCAAATAACCTACTTTTTTTTGCAAACTTGACGATCCTGTGCGAAATCTGCATCTGTGGCTGCATCCAAAATCAAATACTTCTCTACTAAATGTAGGCGAAAAACGCCTTGGTTATACACATGTAACCCTCGTTCCCTGAAGGAGGGAACGGAGAAGTCACGTAGGATCTTCACCTACGTATTGAGATCCCAAAGAAGGCAAAATTGGGATCTCTATACGTTGGTGACGTTCCGACATGAGGTTGAATTTGACTGTCTATCTGAATTCACACTATATAAAACAGAAGAAAAAAGTACCCGGGGGAGGATTTATGAATGGCATAACTGACGCTGGTAGATCACATGATAATGAAAAATGTATGCATCCAGATTATATTTATACTATAGGCCTACACATTCACACTAATTGAATGTACTTTTTTAGCATTCAAAATAAGTACCTACTCAAGCGAGTATGTGATTTCGGATGCAGCCTCTGATTGCCAATATTGTATTATCTTAACGCTTCTCCTCATATGTTTTTCGACATATACCTGACCTACCATTAGTGCACCAAATTTTGACATGCTTTAATTTAGTTTCAATACGAATGGTATCCGATGAAAAAATAACATTATAAAATTAATTAATAGAGTCAAATCGCGGAAACTGCCAAAATTGCCCATTTTAATATCAGTGTTCTTCTGAGTAAGATACTGTTTATAGACTTTGTTCACTTATGCAAGTTACAGCCACTTCGATAAACTCATGAAGGTGACTTAAATGAGTATTTTATTATAAATTAAAATATCACCAAGTAATAAAAATTAAAAGACATATACATTATCCGTGATGCATGCTAACATAGCACATGACCTTCTGTAGCACCAACTTCTAGAAAAAACACACTCGCTCTTCTGTAATAAACATGAAGATGTTAATCCTGTCCAAATCGGTGTATGGAATCACAGACATTAAGTGATAAGAATTGTAACTCAAATGTTGTTTAGAACACTAGCCCTGTTGGAAAAGGCTAACGGGATATGACCTATCATGGTATCAATGGGTTTATCACGAATAGTTTTTCTTAAAAGGAAGTGTTGCTAGAGCTGGAAATGACTGAAGCCAGCACTGCTTAACTGCACGATCACAGCATGAGTATAAAAGATCATAATGCATTTGCACACAAAGAATATGAAATGTTCACATTCCACAGTCATCTCTTTGTTTTATTTGAGACTTTTTTGTCAAATACCAGCTTTGATAAGTTCAGTATTTTGTAAAGCAGGTTTTAAAATAGTCTTGGTTTCATGTTAGCAGGAATGGAAAAAGCCCTTCAACCACACGCTATTGACACCTCAGACACACAACTGACAGCAGACACACTCTCTGACATCAAACACACACAGCTCCGGCACAACAGATCAAGCAACATTTGTGTACAGAGGTAACAAACTAGACCACAGCAGAGTCTCCACTTCTATTGATGAGTGTTTTACATCTACATTTTACTTTTTTTCATGAGATTTACACACATATACTTTAGGACTTAAAGAAAAAACAAAATTCCTCAATGTGACATACGGTTTAGAAAGTTTGTTAAAAGTCCTTGTAATACAGGGCAAGTTTGTTTGACGTTTTTAGGAGACCATTTCATGAATCCATCTTAAATTATTATAGTTTAAATCCGTCCCAGATACACAGTTGGGTCTTGTACTAAAGACTGAAGTTTGTTCATCATCTCGTTGTGAGAGGTGCATACACCACATGATCCTCCTCTTTTACTTTCTGTAAAAAACACAACACAAGATATACTAAATATAATAATAAATGTTAGGTTTCTTCTGATAAAGCAGTTGTGATATACAGTTTTTTCTGAATAAAAAATAAATAGTAAAGGCATAATAAAAGTAATCCATGTGACACCAGTTGTTAAACCTCAATTGTATGAACAAAGCAAGTTCTTGATTTACAAAATATTAATGTCCAACACACATACATGCAACGTTCGCTCTCGCGTCAACACAACACACATGCGTCCTGATCTTTTATATGTCTAATATTGTGCTGGTGTGTGATTGATCAGACAAAAACACAATCTCACACTGATCTACATCTGACTCACTGCTGAAATGATAGAGACACACAACAGGAACAAACGATCTTACCTTTTTATGTGCGTTTCTTTTGTAGAACGCTGGTTCAGCGTAAGTGATCTCTTCTGCACGAGTCTCAACTGTTTCAATGATAATAGATGCATTAAAACAACAACAAAAATAATACTAACTAGACCTGTGTGTGTGTGTGTGTGTGTGTGTGTGTGTGTGTGTGTGTGTGTGTGTGTGTGTGTGTGTGTGTGTGTGTGTGTGTGTGTGTGTGTGTGTGTGTGTGTGTGTGTGTAAAATAAGTAAAAAGAGTGCTGCTCAAATTTATTGTATGCAAATATTCTGATATGAGAGAAATTTACAGAAATTGGTAAACACAATAAATA